>CM046960.1:27839711-27844711 GCA_025698475.1 Gossypium anomalum
TCGGTGGTGCGAGAGCCTCGAGCAGCATCAACACCTTGGTGCGTCAGATGTGGGGGAGCCTCGAGCAGCATTGGTACCTTGGTGCGTGGGATGTGCGGGAGCCCCGAGCAGCATCGACACCTTGGTGCTTGCACGTACTGAAGCCTTTGACCCCGTCGGCAACCTAAGACGTCGGTGGTGCGAGAGCCTAGAGCAGCATCGGCACCTTGGTGCGTCGGATGTGGGGGAGCCTCGAGCAGCATCGGCACCTTGGTGCGTGGGATGTGCGGGAACCCCGAGCAGCATTGGCACCTTGGTGTCTCAGATGTCCGGGAGGCTCGAGCAGTATCGGTACCTTGGTGCGTCAGATGTGCGGGAGCCTCGAGTAGCATCGGCACCTTGGTGCGTCGGATGTCTGCGGGAGCCTCGGCGGCGGGGCACCTTGGTACGTCGGATGTGCGGGAGCCTCGAGCGGCCGCCGGCACCTTGGTGCATCGGATGTCGCGGGAGCCTCGAGCGGCGAGGGCACTTTGGTGCGTCGGATGTCGCGGGAGCCTCGAGCGGCGAGGGGCACCTTGGTGCGCGTCGGATGTCGCGGGAACCTCGAGCGGCAAGACTGCACCTTAGTGCGTCGGATGTGCGGGAGCCTCGAGCGGCGAGGTACCTTGGTGCATCGGGTGTCGGGAGCCTCGGCGGCACCGGCACCTTGGTGCGTCGGATGTCGCGGGAGCCTCGAGTAGCATCGGTACCTTGGTGCGTCAGATGTGCGGGACCCTCGAGCAAAGCACCGCACCTTGGTGTGTCGGATGTGGGGAGCCTCGAGCGGCAGACCGTACCTTGGTGCGTCGGATGTCTTTGAGCCTCGGCAAAGACCGGCACCTTGGTGCGTCGGATGTCGCGGGAGCCTCGGAAAGACATCGGCAACCTTGGTGCGTCGGATGTGCAAAGCTAAAGAAAAGTGTCCCCGTTTGGACATACGAATGTCGCTGGTAGCGATTGACGAAGTTTTTAGCTCTTTAAGGGGTAGAGATCCGCCGCCCGACGTGGCCCCCTCCAAGCCGAGGTGGGGTGCGTCTTCAGCCCCATGGGGTCGGATTGTCCCACAATGACTTATCAGCGGTGGTGGGTCGGTCGCGCGCTAGTGGCCGGGTGTTAATTTTTTGGCGGTCAAGCCCGCGCCCATAGAAATGTAGCCAACGACTCGGGACCAAGTTCTCTATATCGGAAAAGATCTCTTGGGGTGGCTTATGCATTGTTATGGGCTCGAGCTTGGTTTGCCCATTCTCCCCCGTCATGTTTAGGGACGCCTTGTGCCTCCCAAGTCGGCAACCACTCGGCGCCTTGGCCTTGCCAAGGCCTTGCACGCATTCGAAGCGCGTGACCCGGTACCAAGTCCCTTTGATGTTGACAGACTCCTCACTGGGTGGCTCAAGTTGAGTTTGTAGGCTCGGTCTTGGCTCGACCAAGTCCCAGTGGGATTTCGTCCCTCGTAGTTCTCGTGCCAAGCGATTGTGGTGTACCCTCGTTTCATTTTGCCTTCTGCTCCCCTACCAATACATTGGTTGGGTGGGTTGTTGGCCGGTGTGCGTGGGTGCTACTACTAGTACGCAATGGGCATATGAGTGGTGTTTTGGTTGTGTGTATTGGCAGGCTCCGTGCTACCCGCATCGAACTGTCGAGCCGCACTCCTCTTGTAATATCCTGAATTAGGGCTTAATTGGAATAGTGGTTTTGTGACCACAAATCCGAGATAGAAATAATTATTTTATAATTATTTTGATGATTATGATATGATTGCATGATTGTGTGAAAATTTCGTGATGAAATTCTATGCCTAAAGTGTTTAAATTGAAAGTAGGGACTAAATCGAATAAGTTGCAAAATTTGCATTCTAGAAGTTTTTAGTATGAAATTGCATTGAAATATTAATTAGGAGGTCTTAAATAGCAATTTGACCAATTTTAAGTTCATGGACAAAATTAGGACATGGAAGGAATTTTTGAAAGTTTAGTAGTAAGGGCATTTTGGTCATTTAGTTATTAAAATGAATTAAAAACAAAATTAAAAGCCAATTTGTGTCCATCTTCTTCATTAGGCTGAAATTTCAAGGGTTCTCCATAGCTAGGGTTTGTTTCAAGCTTCCAAGCTCCATAGTAAGTGATTCCAGCCCTGCTTTTAATGTTCTTTACGTTTTTGGAATCCCTGAGCTCGATTAAGCTTATGCTAGCAATAATTCAACCTAGGGTTTATATTTGGAAAAATACCCATAGGTGAAATTTGTGTATTTTGATGTTTTATGATAGACTATGAGGTTTTAAATTATGTTAGACAACTTGTGCTACTCGGTTTTGAGTGAAAATGAGTAAAAGGGCTTAATCGGTAAAAATACCTAATAGTCATAAGTACATGTTAGAGTGTGAATTTGATATTGTCATAGAAGGGAAAAATGATCAGCATGTCATAAAACATAAGAATAAGGGATAAAGTTTAATTCCCGAGCCTAGGGGTAAAAGTGTAATTATGCAAAAGTTTAGGGGCAAAAGTGTACTTTTCCAAAGTTCGTATTAAATGCTATTTTGATGAATGTATGTAGTAAGTAAGATTAATTTGGTATTATGGATCAAGAGAAACGGGAATCAAGTCGCAATCGAGGAAAAGAAAAGATTGTGGACTAAATTGCAAAATCTTTATATTTTGGTACCAAGGTAAGTTCATATGTAAATAATGTAGCATAATTGTTATTTTTAAGTTATTGATGTTAATTATATGATATGCTGATTTTTTATCGTGAAATATTATGCTTTGTGGTTAATGTTGAGTAATATGCAAATTATGTTTACTACTCGATAAATATGAATTGCTACCGAGTATCGGTTCCGATATTCCGTGGAAGACGGCAAATGTCATATCGAGGAAAAAAGCCCGCCTGAACCTTAGGAATAGATTAGGATACAAGTGACCTGTCACTAGGATGGTTGAGCATCCGAACTCGTTGAGTTGAGTTCGAGTTCACTTATGGATGCGAATGTTCGAACTCGTTGAGTTGAGTCCGAGTTCGTGAGATGTAACTAGGCATCCGAACTCGTTGAGTTGAGTCCGAGTTCACTTATGGGCGGGTTACATGATTGCTTGATTACATATGTGGCACTTATGTGCAAATTATCCGTGTATCTGAGTTATATTCCGATGTGTTCAACGGGTGAAAATTTCTATGAAATGGAAGAACACTTAAGATGCAAGTGACATTTTGGTAAGTGTTGTGAAATGGGCACTTTGGACAGGTATGTCCTTAACCCTCGGGTTGAAAATAGATACAACAACGATAAAGTGGTAAGATGATGAATGATGTTTAGAAATGTGATATATGTTTTGGTGATGCCATGATAAGGTTGTTTGGTATAATTGTATTGTTATGTTACTTGTTATTTGCATATGAACTTACTAAGCATTTATGCTTACTCCTTCCTTTTCATTCATTGTAGTTTTGAACAAGTCAGCTCAGGAATCGGGACAGGTCGAAGTTTCGATCACACTATCCGAAGGATTTCTATTGGTAAATGGCTTGTAAAACTTAAGTATGGCATGTATAGCAATGTACCTATTTTGTGTAAATAATTTTATGATATGGCCATGTTTGGTTGAGAAAATGTTTGATATTGGTAAGTCATGGTGATGGCTAATTAGATCATGTTTGATATCATGGAAGTTTAATAGGTTATCTAGTTCATAAAAAAATTCATGGAAAGATGAAACTTACCTTAAAACAGAATATTGCTGCAGCAATGACATGAATTTGAAAAATCACTAAAAATAGCATAAGTGGAAATAAATGATGAATAAGTTATGAAATTGAAGCTTAATGAGTCTATTTTCATGTGGATTGAACAAAACAGGAATATAAATAATATTTTATGAGACATTTAAACTTTTGTGAAACAGGGCCAGAATGATTTCTGGATCCCCTATTCTGACTTTAAAAATTTATAATAAATTTTAAAAACATAATTATAAGTCTTTCTTTACATGTAAATATTCCTTATTGAGTCTAGTTTCAATAGAAACAAACCTCATAGTTATTGAAATTTTTTATAGAGAGATATCTGATTCGTAATACACAGAGGTTAGAGTAGTCTAACCCTGAAACAAGGGAGATTTCAACTAATAAACTGTACTAATTGGCCTAACCAGAAATTCTAGAAAAAAATTAGTAAATAGATATATGAGTCTAGATTTAGGGAAAATTTACGGATCTTGATTTTGAGTTTTGTAACTCGAGATATGATTTTTCTTGTAACTGTGACGGAGATAGCTAGAAAGCTGTGAATGTAGAAACAAATGATTCGAAGTACTTAAATTGTTAAATTATGTTCGGTAACACCTCAAGCTCGATTCCGGCGTCGGTCTCGGGCATGAGGGCGTTACGCCTCTTCATTGACTCCCCTTGCTCTAATTGAACCCAAGGGGTGCGATGGGGATCCTGTGTTGCGTACCTAAGCCAGATGGAATTATGGATGTGTTGCCGTCCCTTCTCCATCTTGTGCCCTTTGGGGTGCGTGGTGGACCACAATCGTGCCCTGTGTCACGAGTGCGCCCCCTTAAATCGGTGTGGCCTCGTCGATGCACTGGTGCTCGATCGTGCTTTCAGATGCGAAAAATATTTTTGAGAGTGGGGCTCAGGCCCTTGTCCCTCGATGCCTATGCATTTTGTCTCTTGACACGGACGGCGCTTTCGTGCTCGTTATGACCTCTTTGTTGCTCACGCGGCATGTTGAGGGCCATGCGCAGTCTGCCGATGTCTCGGAGGAATGCTACCTGTTGATCCTGCCAAAGGTCATATGCTTGTCTCAAAGATTAAGCCATGCATGTGTAAGTATGAACAAATTCGATCGTGAAACTGCGAATGGCTCATTAAATCGATTATAGTTTGTTTGATGGTATTTGCTAATCGGATAACCGTAGTAATTCTAGAGCTAATACGCAACAAACCCCGACTTCAAAGGGATGCATTTATTAGATAAAAG
>CM046960.1:27857896-27920396 GCA_025698475.1 Gossypium anomalum
ATTACGAATCAGATATCTCTCTATTAAAAATTTCAATGACTATGAGGTTTGTTTCTATTAAAACTAGACTCAATAAGGAATCTGTACATATAAATAAAAACTTCTAATTATTTTTGTAAAATTTATTATGAATTTTTAAAGTCAGAAAAGGGGATCAAGAAATCACTCTGGCCCTGTTTCACAAATGTTTAAATATCTCATAAAATATAATTTATATGCCTTTTTTGTTCATTCCATATGAAAATAGACTCATCAAGCTTCGATTCCATAACTTATTCATTATTTAATTCCATTTCTACTATTTTTAGTGATTTTTCAAATTCACGTCACTACTGCTGTCTGAATCTATTTTGTGGTAAATTTTACCTATTTCATGGTTTCCATGGATTAGCTAGCAATTTGACATACATAACACCAAATATGATCATGATTAGCCATTCCAATGGCTAATCATTACCAAGAATTTTCATACCAATCAATAACCATATCATAAGACCATATATACAAAATGATTAAAGTGCTATACATGCCATACTCAAAATATACAAGCCATTATGCCAAGATGGTATACGGATAGTGTGAGCGAGCCTCCACTGCGTTCGATTTTACGAGTGACTTGTCAAAACTACAAGGAGTGAAAAGGAGGAGTAAGCATAAATGCTTAGTAAGTTCACATGCAAATAGCAAGTAACATAACCATATAAGCAAACATAAAATATCATTTGCATAATCATCATCAAGACATTCATGTCATATTTTCATTTATCATCTTACCACATTGTTGATATATTGAGTTTTCAACCCGAGGGTTAAGTACATACCTGTTCAAAGTATCCATCTCACAACACTTACCAATATGTCCCTTTCATCTCTAGTATTCCTCCATTTGAGTAGAACTTTACCCGTTGAACACATCAAAATATAATTCGGATACACGGATAATTTGCACATAAGTGCCACATATGTAATCAAGCAATCATGTAACCCGCCCATAAGTGAACTCGGACTCAACTCAACGAGCTCGGGCGTTCGTATCCATAAGTGAACTCGGACTCAACTCAACGAGCTCGGATGCCTAGTTACATCTCTCGAACTCGGACTCAACTCAACGAGTTCGAAAATTCGCATCCATAAGTGAACTCCGGACTCAACTCAACGAGTTCGGATGCTCAACCATCCTAGT
Organism: Gossypium anomalum; assembly: GCA_025698475.1. Lineage (NCBI taxonomy): Eukaryota > Viridiplantae > Streptophyta > Magnoliopsida > Malvales > Malvaceae > Gossypium > Gossypium anomalum. The sequence continues at coordinate 27,859,080 of CM046960.1, forward strand.
GACATGTCACTTGTATCCTAATCTATTCCTAAGGTTCAAACCGGCTTTTTTCCTCGATCTGACATTTGTTGTCTTCCACGGAATATCGAAACCGATACTCGGTAGCAATTCATATTTATCAAGTAGTAAACATAATTTGCATATTACTCAACATTAACCACAAAGCATAATATTTCACGATTAAAAATCAGCATATCATATAATTAACATCAATAACTTAAAAATAACAATTATGCTACATTATTTACACATGAACTTACCTCGTATGCTAAAAATGGCTACTTTTACCATTTCGTCCACAACTTGGTATTTTTCCCATTTTAGCCCGAATTTCAGTTTTCCTTGCTCTATCATTTAAAATATAGTCTAATTAGGGCTCACATTATTCAAATTAACCCAAAATCATATTTTGGCAAAATTACAATTTTGCCCCTAAACTTTTGCATATTTACACTTTTGCCCCAAAGCTCGTAAATTAAACTTCAGTCTATTTTCTTATGTTTTATGACATTATAATCATTTTTTCCTTCTATAGCAACATCAAATTCTCACTCTAACATGTACTTATGAACATTAGGTATTTTACCGATTATGTCGTTTTTACTCTGTTTTTACATAAAATCACTTAGCAAAAGTTGTTTAACACAATTTCAAGCTTCATATTCTACCATAAAACACCAAAATAAACACATTTCACCTATGGTTATTTTTCCAAATATGAACCCTAGCTTAAATTATTGCTTGAATAAGCTTAATCGAGCTACCGGGATTCCAAAAACGTAAATAACATTAAAAACGGGGCTTGGAATCACTTACTATTGAGCTTGGAAAGCTTGAAAACCCTAGCCATGGCTTCCCCCATGCTAATTTCGGCCTCCATGAAGAAGATGAGCAAAATTGGCTTTTAATTTTGTATTTTAATTCATTTTACCCCTAAATGACCAAAATGCCCTTACTACTAAACTTTCAAAAATTCCTTCCATGTCCTAATTTTTTCCATGAACTTAAAATTGGTCAAATTACTATTTAAGACCTCCTAATTAATATTTCAATGCAATTTCATACTAAAAACTTCTAGAATGCAAATTTTACAACTTTATCCGATTTAGTCCCTACTTTCAATTTAAACACTTTAGGCATAGAATTTCATCACGAAATTTTCACACAGTCATGCAATCATATCATAATCATCAAAATAATCATAAAATAATTATTTCTATCTCAAATTTTGTGGTCACGAAACTACTATTCCGACTAAGCCCAAAATCAGGATATTACACATATCTTCTTCACTATGTTTTGTGAGATTAGTGGTTCATGCAGCATATTACAAATCCGGAACTCCTTGCTCAAGTTGCTAGCTCTTTCCCATATTAGCTGCCCCTCCTCCTCTTTTCCCCTGAAGATGAAGTTATTTCTATTATTCCAACAGTTCCATAAAATTGTCATTAGATCAGCCATGGCTCTCTTATCAAGCACACGCATCAAGTCTTCCAACCAATCAATGCAACGAAGCAGCCGCGCTGTCCTACCTATTTAAAGTTTGAGCATAGGTCGAGGGCGTTGTGCCCCCAATGCCTCTAATCATTGGCTTTACTCGATAGAACTCGCTAAGGGCTCCAGCTATCCCGAGGGAAACTTCAGAGGGAACCAGCTATTAGTGTCACGGACTTAGAGTTTTCACAAGCAATCTGTGCGGCCTTAGGCAGTTTCTTCGCTCACAAATGCCTAAGTCAGCCTAACTCGCAACAATTAAGGATTCAACTGAATTCCTCTAAGGCACCCACGAAGAACAGCATAAGAACGAAGTAAGAACGATCTTGAAAGATGAACAAAAGCCATAGAGAAATAAGAACACTTGAGAGAAAAGTTTGAGTGAATGCTCTCAAAAATTCTATTAACAACTGAATGAATTACAATAAGGGGGAGAGGCCTCTACTTATAGTTGAGCCTTCCCAATATCAACCGTACAGATTGAAATACATCGATGGCCTAGATTTCAAGCTATCTAGATATCAAATCTCTAAGATTACAGAATCGTATTTTCTAAAGATTACATTAAAGTTTAAGATCACATATCTTTGAAGATTCCCTTCCATATTTGCCAAGCATATCTTTGAAGATCACTTTCCATATTTTCCAAGCTTCAGAGATGGGCTTTCAGTCTCTCCGAGCACTGGACCAGTCTGATTGGGCCATTGACCTCCCTCAAATTCGATAGATCACACAAGTTGGTCATGGTTGCAGGCTTTCTTTCGCAACCCATGACATTCTCCCCCACTTGTTCTAGTGACGCCCTCGTCGCGTCCTCCTCATGGAACTGAGCTATCTTTTCTTGGAACTGCCACAATGCCTCTGCAGGTTCTCAACTTGCTTCACTGTCAGGAAGTCCTTTCCATCGTACCAAGTATTCATGTCACGGACGATGATACCTTTGTCTCACCACACGATCTGCCTCAATGTTTTCAACTTCTCAGTCATAAGAGACCTTTACCCCCATTGGTGCTCGTTCGGACTTGCCTTAATTCGAATCCACTTGATCCCCATGGTATGGCTTGAGCATGCTTACATGGAACACTGGGTGGAGCTTGAGCTTTTCTGGAAACTCAAGTTTGTAGGCCACCTTGCCTACCCTCTTCAAGACTTTAAACGGTCCCTCATACCTTCGAACCAGCCCCTTGTGCAAACCTGTATATCGCAACATCAAATGTAGTTTGGTAAAGAATGAGTCACCCACCTGAAACTGCACATCCCTTCGATTCTGATCGGCCCACTTCTTGTTACGCTTACTTGCTTTGTGTAAACAAGCTCTAGCTAAGTCATTCTTCTCTTGCCAATCCTTCGCAAATTGGTACGCGACAGGATTTGGTCCTGTATAACAGGTCGCAACAGCATTGGATGTGAGTGGCTGTTGGCCCGTCACTATCTCGAACAGACTTTGATTTGTAGCTACACTTCGTTGCAAGTTATACAAAAATTGGGCCACATCCAATAGCTTCGACCAATCCCTTTGTGTGGCACTCACATAGTGTTGAAGATATGTCTCCAACAATGCATTCACTCGTTCGGTATGCCCATTAGTTTGTGGATGCATGCTTGTGGAAAAGTTCAAGTCTGAACCCATTACTTGAACAGCTCTGTCCAGAACCGGCCCGTAAATAGCCCATCTCGATCACTGATAATAGACAGTGGCACTCCCCAATATTTTACCATGTGTCTAAGAAATAGGCGAGCTGCCTCCTCAGCATGGCAGTCCTTGGTAGCAGGAATGAACGTCGCATACTTTGAAAACCTATCTACCACAACAAGAATACTTGTAAATCCGTCAGACTTAGGCAAACCCACAATAAAATCCATGGATACACTCTCCCATGTCCTTTTCGGAATGGGCAAGGGTTGTAACAAGCTGGCGGGACTCTTGAACTCAACCTTGTCTTGTTGGCATACCAGACAAGTCTTCACATAGGTCTCCACATCTTCACCCATGTGAGGCCAATAGTACCGATCCTCCAAAAGGGCCAAGGTACGGTGCATTCCCGGATGGCCCGCCCATCTTGAGCCATGACATTCTTTCATGACTTCCTTGCGCAATTTCCCATAGTGAGGCACATAAAGGCGGTGCCCATGAGTGTATAGCAATTCCCTATCAAGCCAAAACCTCCACGTTTTCCCCTCTTTGGCCAGCTCAATCAAGCTTTTGGCTATGGGGTCATGGGACAACCCTTCTCGAATGCGCTCTAACAGAGACCCATCGGGTTGGCTAATGGCCACAAATTCCATCTTTCGGCTAAGTGCATCAGCCACAGTGTTAGCACTTCCTGGCTTGTATTTCATTGTGAAATCGAACTCCGCTAGGAAAACCTGCCAACGAGCCTGTTTGGGAGACAACTTTTTCTGAGTTAGAAAATAACTGTTGGCAACATTATCGGTAAGGACCACGAACCTGGAACCTAGTAAATAATGTCTCCATGTGCGCAAGAAATGCACCACAACGGTCACATTTCCTTTTCTTGGACCGTATATCTCCGCTCTGTCTCATTAAGCTTCCGACTCTCGAAAGCAATTGGATGACCATCTTGTATCAATACTCCCCCAATAGCATAATCTGATGCATCCATGTGTACTTCATAAGGCTTTGAGTAATCTAATAGTGCAAGTACGGGATCCCTTATCATTACTTGCTTTAATTGATTAAAGGCCTTCTCACACTGCTGGTTCTAATCCCATGCCTTACCCTTTTTCAACATATCCGTTAAGGGTGCGGCAATTCTAGAATAGCCCTCGATAAAGAGTCGATAATAGTTTGCCAACCCAAGGAAAGATCTCAACTCTGTCACCTTGGTTGGAGCCTCCCACTCAGCAATGGCTCGAACCTTGCTTGCATCCATCCTGATCTTGCCACCTCCCACAATGTGGCCTAAAAATGGTACCTCTTGTTGAGCAAAAGAGCATTTCTCCTCTTTTACGAACAGCTCATTCTCCCTCAAAGTTTGGAACACTTCCCTCAAATGTTCCATATACTCGTCGAGCGACTTACTGTACACCACAATATGGTCAAGGTAAACAACCACGAAACGATCAAGGAAAGGTTGAAGTACCTTATTCATCAGGGTGCAGAATGTAGCTGGGGCATTCGTGAGTCCGAAGGGCATCACTAAAAACTCATACGAGCCATACCTCGTCACACAAGTTGTCTTTGGCTCGTCCCCTTTGGCTATATGAACTTGATGGTACCCCGATCTCAAGTCCAACTTGGTAAACCATCTCGCATTACCAAGCTGGTTGAACAAGTCTGCAATAAGGGGAATAGGGTACCTATTTCTCATGGTGATCTTGTTTAGGGCCTGATAATCGATACACATCTGTAATGACCCATCATGTTTCTTTTGAAATAGCACCGGTGCACCATGCGGAGATTTAGATGGCCTAATGAATCCCGCATCTAAAAGCTCCTTTAACTATTTCCGTAATTCCTCCAACTTTGGCGGAGACATACGATATGGGGCCCTAGCTGGCGGCACCATGTTGGACACCAATTCGATCCTATGATCCACCTCTCTCTTAGGTGGCAAACTCTTTGGCAACTTTGCGAGCATCACATCTCGAAAGGATTGTACTACTTGGTCCACTTCCTTAGGGATTTCACCAACGGTCTTATCGGTTTCCTCTATCTTCAAAGTGGCTAAGTAGGAGACTTCATCTCTACGTGCTCCCTTAGCTAATTGGATTGCGGACAATGTTTTCCCTTCCAGGCTCCCCTTTCTTGTCAATCTCACCATGCATTGATGGTTCGAATCCGAAATCACCATAAAATTACCGAAAGGATAAATCGTAGCATTAACCTGATCAAGGAAACTCAATCCAACTACAAAATCATAGTCATCAAGTGGTATTACCTTGATGGATGCCTTACCAGTCCAATCACTGAATTAGAGATTTACTCCCTTTGCAACCCTTTGATTGGAACACTTTTCGAATTCATTGTCTTAATCTGACCCGACTCATTTTCAATATTGAGGCCAAGTTTATGAGCAGCCCCTTCGGACATGAATAAATCAGACGCACCTATGTCGACAAGTGCATTCAACTTTCTGCCAGCCACTATGATGTCTGTAAACATCAGCCCATCACTCGTCTTGTCTTCGACACCCCTTAGTATCGAACCAAGATTGTTATCCTCCACATCGGACTCCATTTTCACTTCCGTAGCAGCGAGCGTGGCCTTCTTTGGACAGTCCTTAATCATGTGCGGGCCATCACAATGGAAGTAACTTATAGGTCCTCCTTTCTTTTTGTCCCACGGCTTCTTACCGTTCCCATTTCTAGTGGGCCTTTCTTTGTCTCCCGCACTATTTCCCTTCGGATTGAATCTGGGCTTAGAGGACTCAGGCCTGTGTTTTTTCCCACCAAATTCGGCCAACGATTCCACTACAGACATGGCCTTAGTAAGCTCTTGCACTCCTCAGCGTTGCAACTCTTGCTTCGCCCATGGTTTCAAACCATCCATGAAGGAAAAGAATGCCTCTTTCTCACCCATATCTGAGATCTAAAGCATGAATTCGCTAAACTCTTGCACATACCCCCTCACAGTGCCTTGTTGCGAAAGTCGACGCAACTTTGCCCGAGCTTCATCCTCGGCATACTCTGGGTAAAACTTTGCCTTGAACTCGTATTGAAACTCTTTCCAAGTTCTAATTTCTGTCCCACCCCATCTCATATCGGTGGACCTACGACACCACCACAACAAGGCAACGTCAGTAAGATACATAGTAGCAGTAATTACCTTAGTGGCATCCTCCGTGATGCCTTTGGCATGGAAGTATTGCTCGACTCCCCACAGGAAGTTGTCTACATCTCTCGCAAACCCTGTTCCCTTGAATTCCTTGGGCTTGGGAACATCAACACTGGGCTTGGGCACGATAGCAGCTAACCCACCATTGCCCAAAGCAGCCTTGTAGATTGTGAGTTCACCCTTGAGCTCCGTAGTCTCCTCTTTCAAGGCCGTCATCATAGCCTCAATGGCATCATTCCTGCCACTAAGCTTTTCCTCATTTGCATCATCCCTAGTAGTTAGCTTTTCAACATGGTCCAATACATAGTCTCTAAGTTGCTCCTTCATGGACAGCAACCCATCGTTGACCTTATCATTGATATCATCAACCCTCTCCTTGACATCCCCCACAGATTCCTCGATAATGACGACTCAATCTTCCAAATCCGACAGTATGTCCCTTGAGCGGCTAGCTTTCCTAGCCCTTCCACAGGTCTCCATTCCATCAACATTCTCAGTAAATTCTTTCGACATCTTTCGACGGTGCCTTCGAACGCTAGCTCGGATACCAACTGTCACAGACTTAGAGTTTTCACAAGCAATCTGTGCGGCCTTAGGCAGTTTCTTTGCTCACAAACGCCTAAGTTAGCATAACTCGTAACAATTGAGGATTCAACTAAATTCCTCTAAGACACCCACGAAGAACAGCAGAAGAACAAAGTAAGAACGATCTTGAGAGATAAACAAAAGCCACAGAGAAATAAGAATGCTTGAAATAAAAGTTTGAGTGAATGCTCTCAAAAATTTTATTAACAACTGAATGAATTACAATAAGGGGGAGAGGCCTCTATTTATAGTTGAGCCTTCCCAATATCAATCGTACAGATCGAAGTACATCTATGGCCTAGATTTAAAGCTATCTAGATATCAAATCTCTAATATTACAGAATTGTATCTTCTAAAGATTACATTAAAGTCTAGGATCACATATGTTTGAAGATCCCCTTCCATATTTGCCAAGCATATCTCTGAAGATTACTTTCTAGATTTGCCAAGCTTCAGAGATGGGCTTTCAATCTCTCTGAGCATTAGACTAGTCTGATTAGGCCAAATGACCTCCTTCGAATGCGATGAATTGCACAAGTTCGTCATGGTTGCAGGCTTCCCTTCGTAACCCATGACACTAGACGGTTCGATTAGTCTTTCGCCCTTATACCCAAGTCAGACGAATGATTTACACGTCAGTATTGCTGCGCGCCTCCACCAGAGTTTCCTATGGCTTCACCCCGCTCAGGCATAGTTCACCATCTTTTGGGTCCCGACAGAAATACTCTCACTCAAACCCTTCTCAAAAGATCAAGGTCGATCGACGGTGCACCCGTGAGGGATCCCTCCAATCAGCTTCCTTGCGCCATACGGGCTTTTTAGCCTGTTGACTCGTACACATGTCAGACTCCTTGGTCCGTGTTTCAAGACGGGGCGAATGGGGAGCTCGCAGGCCGACTCCCGGAGCACGTAGGTACTGAAGCACGCCGAGACGGTGCGTGCTGGATCCCATGATCGAGGTGACGATGTCTTTACAGGTGTATCAAAGGCTCGGGCTTGGGCCATCGCCACGACCTACATCAGTCCACTCCTCGAGCCGATCAGCGGACCTACTCTTGTCGCTCTACATCCGATCGGGGCACATCACCGACCCCCATCTACTTCGCTCCCGATAATTTCAAGCACTCTTTGACTCTCTTTTCAAAGTCCTTTTCATCTTTCCCTTGCGGTACTTGTTCACTATCGGTCTCTCGCCTGTATTTAGCCTTGGAAGGAATTTACTGCGCTATTAGGGCTGCATTCCCAAACAACCCGACTCGTACACAGCGTCTCGTGGTGCGATAGGGTCCGGGAATGATGGGGCTCTCACCCTCTCCGACGCCCCTTTTCAGAAGACTTGGGCCTGGTCCGCCGTTGAGGAAGCTTCTTCAGAATACAATTCGTACGTCGGTGGCGCCGATTCTCAAGCTGGGCTTTTCTCGGTTCACTCGCCGTTACTAGGGGAATCTTGGTAAGTTTCTTTTCCTCCGCTTATTAATATACTTAAACTCAACGGGTAATCCCGCCCGACCTGGGGTCGCTATGCGAGTACCGTCCTTGCGATGCCACAAGGGTTCAAAGGTCTCGATCGACAAACGCACATGACTTCAAACGAGGTTGTTTACAGCATTACCATCGATCGTCGCGATGATTATGTCGTCGAGGACTCGAATTTAGGCCAACCGTTACTTTTGAGTGCACGGGAGGCCAATTTCTGCCCACGGTCCAACTGAGTCCCGAGGGATCGGGGTAGGATGGGGGTGACGATGCGTGACACCCAGGCAGACGTGCCCTTGGCCTAATGGCTTGGGGTGCAACTTGTGTTCAAAGACTCAATGGTTCATGGGAATTTATAATTCACACCAATTATCGCATTCCGTTACGTTCTTCATCGATGCGAGAGCTGAGATATCCATTGCCGAGAGTCGTTCTATATATTTTGTGACAAAAGAACAATATCGCTGAAGCACTAACACCGTGAACGGTGCGACAACAGAAGACGTGTTCCTTTTTTCATTTCGATTCCTTGGTGCGATTCGCACCAGGGGTTTGTCTGTTTTGCATCGAAGAAGTTGATCCTGATGTCTCACACCACCCGATGGGCAAAGGGCCGACAAGATCGGCCGCTCCGACACGCGGGGGTGGCGAGAAGCGACGATGCACCCGCACCACCTCCCATGTTGTTTAAAACACGTTCACAGGTCGTTCTGCTAGGCAGGTTTCGACAATGATCCTTCCGCAGGTTCACCTACAGAAACCTTGCTACGACTTCTCCTTCCTCTAAATGATAAGGTTCAGTGGACTTCTCGCGATGTCGCGGGCAGCAAACCGCCCACGTCGTCGTGATCCAAACACTTCACCGAAACATTCAATCGGTAAGAGCAACGTGCGGTGTGTACAAAGGGCAGGGACATAGTCAACGTAAGCTGATGTTACTAGGAATTCCTCGTTGAAGACCAACAATTGCAATGATCTATCCCTATCACAATGAAATTTCAAAGATTACCCGGGCCTGTCGGCTAAGGCTATAGACTTGTTGAATACATCGGTGTAAGCGTGCGCTGCTCGTAACATCTAAGGGCATCATGCACTGTTATCGCCTCAAACTTCTTTGGCCTAAAAGGCCATAGTCCTCTAAGAAGTTAGCCACGAAAGATCACCTCCGTAGCTAGTTAGCAGTCGAGGTCTCGTTCGTTAACGGAATTAACTAGACAAATCGCTCCACCAACTAAGAACGCCATGCACCTCTACCCATAGAATCAAGAAAGAGCTCTCAGTCTGTCAATCCTTACTATGTCTGGACCTGGTAAGTTTCCCCATGTTCTGTCAAATTAAGCTGCAAGCTCCACTCCTGGTGGTGTCCTTCCGTCAATTCTTTTAAGTTTCAGCCTTGCAACCATACTCCCCCCGGAACCCAAAGACTTTGATTTCTCATAAAGTGCCGGTAGAGTCCTAAAAGCAACATCCTTCGATTCCTGGTCGGCATCGTTTATGGTTGAGAGTAGGACAGTATTTGATCATCTTCGAGCCCCCAAATTTCGATCTTGATTAATGAAAACATCTTTGGTAAATGCTTTCATAGTCATTCGTGTTTCATAAGTCCAAGAATTTCACCTCTGACTATGAAATACGAATGCCCCCAACTGTCCCTATTAATCATTATTCCGATCCCGAAGGCCAACACAATAGGATCGAAATCCTATGATGTTATCCCATGCTAATGTATACAAGCGTATACCTGCTTTGAGCACTCTAATTTCTTCAAAGTAACAGCATCAGAGGAACGATCCGACCAATTATGGCCAGGAGCGCATCGCTGGTAGTATGGATGAGCAGACCGGTGCTCATCGTGAGGCAGACCGGCTAACCCACCCCTAAGTCCAACTACTAGCTTTTTAACTGCAACAAATTAAATATTGGAGCTGGAATTACTACGGCTGCTGGCACTAGAGTTGCCCTCCAATGGATCCTCGTTAAGGGATTTAGATTGTACTCATTCCAATTACTGCACTCATAGAGCCCTGTATTGTTATTTATTGTCACTACCTCCTCGTGTCGATTGGGTAATTTTCGAGCCCGCGCGCCTTCCTTGGATGTGGTAGCCGTTTCTCGTGCTCCTCTCCGAATCGAACCCTAATTCTCCGTCGCCTATCACCACCATAGTAGGCCACTATCCTACCATCGAAAGTTGATAGGCGTAAATTTGAATGATGCATCGCTCGCACAAAGGCCATTTGATCTTTTATCTAATAAATGAATCCCTTTCAGAAGTCAGAGTTTGTTGCACGTGCTAGCTCTAGAATTACTATGATTATCTGAGTAGCAAACACCATCAAACAAACTATAACTGATTTAATGAGCCATTCGCAGTTTCACAGTTTGAATTTGTTCATACTTACACATGCATGGCTTAACCTTTAAGACAAGCATATGACTACTGGCAGGATCAACCAGGTAGCATTCCTCCGTGACGTCAGCACTGTATGGCCCTCAACATGCCGCGTGAGCAACGAAGAGGTCATAACAGAGCACGAGCATCGTCCGTGCCAAGAGAGAAAATGCATAGGCATCGAGAAACAAGGGCCTGAACCCTACTCTCAAAAATATTTTCCGCATCCAAAAGCATGATTGAGCACCAATGGACCGTCGAGGCCACACCGATTTAAGGGGGCGCACTCGAGACACAGGGCCCAATTGTGGTCCACCACGCACCCCAAAAGGCACGAGATGGAGAAGGGACAGCAACACATCCATAATTCCATCTGGCTTAGGTACGCAACACAAGATCTCGATCGCACCCCTTGGGTTCAATTAGAACATGGGGAGTCAATGAAGAGGAGTGCGACTCAACAGTTCGATGCGGGTAGCACGGAGCCTGCCAATACACACAACCAAAACACCACTCATATGCCCATTGTGTACTAGCAGTAGCACCCACGCACACCGGTCAACAACCTACCCAACCAATGTATTGGTAGGGGAATGGAAGGAACAATGAAATGAGGGCACACCACGACAGCTTGGCACGAGAGCTACGAGGTACGAAATCCCATTGGGACTTGGTTGAGCCAAGACCGAGCCTACAAACTCAACTTGCGCCCCGGTGGAGCGTTGCGTCAAAGGGACTTGCACTGGGTCACGAGCGGCCTTCATCGTGATGCGTGCAAGGCCTTGGCAAGGCCAAGGCGCCGAGTGGTTACCGACTTGGGAGGCACAAGGTGTCCCTAACATGACGGGAGAGAATGGGAAAGCCAAGCTCGAGCCCATAGCAATACATAAGCCACCCAAAGAGATCTTTGCCCGATATAGGGAACTTGGTCTTGGAGTCGTGGGCTACATTTCTATGGGCACGGGCTTGACCGGCAGGAAAATCACCACCCCGGACACTAGCTTCTGCGGCCGACCCACCACCCCTGGTGAGTCATTGCGGGACAACCCGACCCCCATGGGGGACTGAAGACGCAACTCACCTCGGGTTTGAAGGGGGCCACGTCGGGGGGCAGCGGATCTGTACCCCTAATAAAGCTAAAAAAACTTCGTCAATCTGCTACCAGAAGACATTCATATGTTCAAAACAGGGAAACTTTTCTTTAGCCCGTACATCCGGCGCATTCAGCTACCGATTCTGCTCGAGCCTCCCCCCACATCTAACGCACCTAGGTACCGATGCTGCTCGAGGCTCCCCCACATCCACGCACCCAGGTGCCGATGCTACTCGAGGCTCCCGTACATCCAACGCACCAAGGGGCCGATGCTGCTCGTGGCTCCTGCACATGCATGCACCAAGGTGCTGATCTTGCTCGAGGCTCTCGCACATTCATACACCAAGGTGTCGATGCTGCTCGAGGCTCCCGCACATCCGACGCACTAAGGTACCGATGCTGCTCGAGGCTCCAGCACATCTGACGCACCAAGGTGCCGATATTGCTCGAGGCTCCAGCACATTCGACTCACCAATGTGCCGGCGCTGCTCGAGGCTCTTTCACATCCACGTACCAAGGTATCGATGCTGCTCGAGGCTCCCGCACATCTGACAAACCAAGGTGTGGATGTTACTCGAGGCTCCTGCACATCCGACGCACCAAGTTACCGATGCTGCTCGAGGCTCCTAACATTCAGGCATCAAGGTGCCAATGCTGTTCAAGGCTCCCGCACATCTGACGCACCAAGGTGCCGATGCTGCTCGAGGCTCCCACACATCCGGGCGTCAAGGTGCCAATGCTGCTCGAGGCTCTCGCACATCTAGGCACCAAGGTTGTCGATGCTGCTCGAGGCTCCCACACACCGGATGCATCAAGGTGCCGATGGTGCTCGAAGCTCCCGCACACCCAACCCACCAGGGTGCCGATGGTGCTCGAGGCCCTCGCACCACTAATGTTCTAGGTTGTCGATGGCGTCCAAGGCTCTAGTACGTCCAAGCACCAAGGTGTCAGTGGTGCCTGATGCTCCGGGACGACCAAGGGCCCAAGGTACCGGAGCCTCTTGTTCCAAAAGGGGAGGGACCGGGATGATTCTAAAAGGGGAAAGACTGGGATGACTTGTTGCATCATTTTCTATATTTTGGGATGTCTCACCGGAGCACCACCGGGAAAGCTCACCGAAGCATCACCGGGAATGAATCATCGGAGTACTGCTGGGAACCTAACCGACGGGGGGTAGCACCGATGTTCGGGCATGAAATGGGTGTGGGCAGTGCCTTTGACAACCCCTGCTCACTCAATATCACTTCCCCCCTAAAGAGCTAAAAAACTTGGTCAATGTGTTACCAGGCGACATTCGTGTATCTGAAACGGGGACACTTTATGGTGTATTGTTCACATTTGCCCATTGTTTCCCCAAAACGAAGGTCTTTATGGGGCCGATGCACCAAGGTGCCGATACTGCCCGATGCTCCCACACATCAAAGGGATTGATGGTGCTCAATGGCCCCGCGCCACGGGATGATGTAAAAGGCTACCGCACGACCGAAGGACGATTTTGTGCCGGAGGCTCTTGTTGCAAAAGGAGAGGGACCGAGACGATTCATTTATTGTTAGGTACCAAACATGCAACGGTATCCGAATCCTACCTTTGGGATTAAGGAGGGACCGGGACGATTCATTCATTATCAGGTACCGGACATGTAACGGTATCAGAATTCTACCTTTGGGATTAGAGAGAGACTCGTAGCGTCGTTTTGTATATCCCGAGATGGCTCACTGGAGCACCACCGGGATGGATCGTTGGAGTACCACCGGGAACCTAACCAGTGGTAGGGGACACCGACGTCCGGGCATGCGATGGGCATACGCAGTGCCCTGGATAACCCCTAGTCCCTCAATATCACTTCCCCCCTAAAGAGCTAAAAAAACTTTATCAATGCACTACCAGTTGACATTCATATGTCTGAAACAGGGACAGGTTTCAGATGTCTGAAACAGGGACACTTTTTTTAGCCCAACGCTTCCGCACCAACAAAGTCCGATGGTGCTCGACGCTCCCGCACATCCGAGGCACCAAGGTGCCAATGTTGCCCAATGACCCCGCACTGCGAGACGGTCTACGTTGCGGATGTTGTCCGAGGCTCTCGCACATTTCTAAAACGAGGGCAGTTTTTTTTAGGCCACTTACACTTGGTATTTTAAACTGAAAATTTTTAACACTTAGTATTTTAAATTGTTGGCCGAAAACAAATACAAAAAGTCGAATAAAGTATGGCATGATTGTATGGTACGGCACGAAAGAAAATTGAACAAATGCCTAGAGCCACCAACAGTTGGGAGCTCGCACCCGTACCACCACGGCCCCCGTTGTGCAATGTTTCCCGAAGGGGCGGCACGGCCAAGTGTTTAACTAACTCCTTACACTAAGTCCCCCACTTGGGGACCCCAGGGTTAGGACGTGTAAAAGAACGAGGAGGGATCGGAAAGAAGATGAGGGGAGGGACGAATCGAAGCGACAAAGGGCTGGATCTCAGTGGATCGTGGCAGCAACGCCACTCTGCCACTTACAATACGCCGTCGCATATTTAAGTCATCTGCAAAGGATTCTACCCATCATTCGGTGGGAATTACGCTCTAAAGAGGCACCCGCGACTTGTCCGCCGCGGTCGCTGCACTTACGACACTTTCCCTTGGGGGCCAAAGGCCCCTACTGCAGGTCGGCAATCAGGCGACGGGCGCGTGTGTCGCTTCTAGCCCGAATTCTGACTTAGAAGCATTCAGTCATAATCTAGCGCACGGTAGCTTCGCGCCACTGGCTTTTTAACCAAGCGCGATGACCAATTGTGTGAATCAACGGTTCCTCTCGTACTAGGTTGAATTACTATTGCGACGCGCCATCGCAGGGGTAAAACTAACTTTTGTCTCACGACGGCCTAAACCCAGCTCACATTCCCTATTGGTGGGTGAACAATCCATCACTTGGTGAATTCTGCTTCACAATGATAGGAAAAGCCGACATCGAAGGATCAAAAAGCAACGTCGCTATGAATGTTTGGCTGCCACAAACCAGCTATCCCTAAGGTAACTTTTCTGACACCTCTAGCTTCAAATTTCGAAGGTCTAAAGGATCGATAGGCCACGCTTTTACTGTTCGTATTCGTACTGGAAATCAGAATCAAATGAGCTTTTACCCTTTTATTCCATATGGGATTTATATCCTCGTTGAGCTCATCTTAGGACACCTGTGTTATCTTTTAACAGATGTGTTGCCCTAGCCAAACTCCCCACCTGACAATATCTTCTGCCCGGATCGGCCGGCCGAAGCCACCTTGGGTCCAAAAAGAGGGGTCGTGCCCCACCTCCAATTCACAGAATAAGTAAAATAACTTAAACATGGTTGTATTTCAATTTCGCCCGAGAGCTCCCACTTATCCTACACTCTCAAGTCATTTCACAAAGTCAGACTAGAGTCAAGCTCAACAGGGCCTTCTTTTCCCAATGATCCTGCCAAGCCTGTTCCCTTGGCAGTGGTTTCGCTGGATAGTAGATAGGGACAGTGGGAATCTCGTTAATCCATTCATGCACATCACTAATTAGATGATGAGGCATTTGGTTACCTTAAGAGAGTCATAGTTACTCCCACCGTTTACTCGTGCTTGGTTGAATTTCTTCACTTTGACATTCAGAGCACTGGGTAGAAATCACATTGCGTGAACATCTGTAAGGACCATCGCAATGCTTTGTTTTAATTAAACAATCGATTCCCTATCCGCATTCAGCTTTGAGTCGATCGTCGTCGTCGCCTGGGAAGGCCCCGAGAGAGCCGTTCCCATTCCATCCCCCGGCTGACACGCAGTGACCCACTCTCGTCGCGAGACAGCTCGAGCAGTGCACCGGTAGCTGACGGGTTCGGGACAGGGACCCCCGTTCCCAACCCTCAGAGCTAATCTTTTTCTCGAGGTTACGGATCTATTTTACTGACTTCTCTTGCCTACATTGTTCCATTGACAAGAGGCTGTTCACCTTGGAGACCTGATGCGGTTATGAGTACGATCGGGCGCAGACGGCACTAGGTCCTCTAGATTTTCAAGGGCCACCGGGGGCGCACTGGACACCAAGCGACATGCGGTGCTCTTCCGGCCACTGGACCCTACCTCCGACTGAGCCATTTCTAGGATGGGCAGGCCGTTAAACAGAAAAGATAACTCTTCTCGAGGCCCCCACCGATGTCTCCGGACTCCCTAACGTTGTCGTCAGCCGTCGCATCCCGATTCAGGAATTTTAACCCGATTCCCTTTCAAAGCTCGCACTGGACGCGCTATCGGACAAGCTTCCCCCGTCTCTTAGGATCGACTAACCCATGTGCAAGTTTCATTCACATGGAACCTTTCCCCTCTTCGGCCTTCAAATTTCTCATTTGAATATTTGCTACTACCACCAAGATCTGCACCGACGGCCACTCTGCCCGGGCTCGCACCCTGGGTTTTACGGCAACCGTCGTACCCTCCTACTCATTGGGGCCTGGCCCTTACCCCGACGGCTGGGTATAGGTCACGCGCTTAAGTGCCATCCATTTTCGGGGCTAGTTGATTTGGCAAGTGAGTTGTTACACACTCCTTAGCAGATTTCAACTTCCATGACCACCGTCCTGCTGTCTTAATCGACCAACACCCTTTGTGGGTTCTAGGTTAGCGCGCAGTTGGGCACCGTAACTCGGCTTCCGGTTCATCCCGCGTCACAAGTTTTGCTTACCAAAAATAGCCCACTTGGAGCTCTCGATTTCTTGGCACGGCTCAATGAAGCAGCCGCCCCGTCCTACCTATTTAAAGTTTGAGAATAGGTCAAGGGTGTTGCGCCCCCGATGCCTCTAATCATTGGTTTACCCAATAGAACTCGCTAAAGGCTACAGCTATCCTGAGGGAAACTCGGAGGGAACCAGCTACTAGTGTCACGGGGCTAGACCTTTCGTCTCGCAATCCGTGTGGCTTTAGGCGATTTGCTCGTTCAAACTCGCCTAAGTCAGCCTTTTTTACCCACAATGAGGATTTCTCTAGAACTCCTCTAAGGTACCAATTTGTATAGCGGAAGCGTTTGTGCCAAAAGAAGCTACAAATAAGCAAAAGAAAGCCAAAGAAAGATGCACACAAGGTGTTTGAGTAAATGCCCAAGAATTCTATTACTCTTAAGAATTCAACTTACAATGGATGATTTACAAATGAGAGGGAGGCTCTTTATTTATAGTTGAGCTCCCCTAGAACTAACGGTCAAGATACATTTACATCGACAGACGAGATTAACGATATCCCATGATTTAAGGGATTTACAAGATATGCCTTGTCCAATCTAATCTAATCTTTACAAGATATGATTCCCTCTATCTTTTAAGATTAGTTACCCAAAATAACCTAGGTTGCCATATCTTTGCTATCGGGCCACCCAGGCTTTAATCTGACAGGCTTTTCCAACAATTCTTGGAATCGGACCAGTTCTCGTGGGCTGAATAATCCCCATCTAATCGATCAACCTCCATGGGGCACATCTTGTGCCATGGTCACGGGCTTTGAACTTTGGCCCGTGACATTCTTGTTACGGGGCTAGACCTTTCGTCTCGCAATTCGTGCAGCCTTAGGCAATTTGTTCTTCTAAACTCGCCTAAGTCAGCCTTTTTTACCCACAATGAGGATTCCTTAAGAACTTCTCTAAGGCACCAATTTGTATAGCGGAAGCGTTTGTGCCAAAAAAAGCTACAAATAAGCAAAAGAAAGCTAAAGAAAGAATGCACACAAGGTGTTTGAGTAAATGCCCAAGAAGTCTATTACACTTAAGGATTCAACATACAATGCATGATTTACAAATGAGGGGGAGGCTCTCTATTTATAGTTGAGCTCCCCCAAAACCAACGGTCAAGATACATTTGCATCGACAGACGAGATTAACGATATCCCATGATTTAAGGGATTTACAAGATATGCCTTATCCAATCTAATCTAATCTTTACAAGATATGTTTCCCTCTATCGTTTAAGATTAGTTACCCAAAATAACCTAGGTTGCCATATCTTTGCTATCGAGCCACCCAGGCTTTAATCTGATAGGCTTCTCCAATAAGTCTTGGAATCGGGCCAGTTCTCGTGGGCTGAATGATCCCCATCTAATCGATCGACCTCTATAGGGCGCATCTTGTGCCATGGTCACGGGCTTTGAACTTTGGCCCGTGACATTCTCCCCCACCCATTCTCACAACGCCCTTGTTGCAACCTCTGAATTACACTGGCTTGATTCATCTTGGAACTCTCTTGTTGCCTTGGCCTCTCCCCGACTTGCTTTGCAATCGGGTTGTCCCTTTCTTTGAAACCTTTGCCTCGACTTCCGTCACCTCTTCACTTGAATCGTTGCACTTATTGGTACATCTCATTGGCAAGAAGTCTCCTTCTTGACTTGCCCCAACTCTGACTTCTTCCCATTAGAATCCCCTCGATTCTCATATCTTGGCTTCGTTCCGCCTATAGTCGCTCGGCCTTCTTGCTTACGAACTTTGAAAGGGCCTCTACGATCATGCCAAGCCAACAAGTCAGAATTCAAAACACTATCAGAGTGTTTGCAATATACCTTACTCACGGTATTTACTCGTTTTGACTGCTTTTGCATTGCTTCTTTCCTCTCGAAGCCTGATGCACAATCTACCTTCCCCAAAGGTGGCGTCTCCATAGTAGACTCCACAGGTCTCATATCAGACTCAGGCTCCACTAACTTTTTCGAAGGTGCTTTCGTTGCATTTCGTTCTATCGAGTTAATGCTTCTCCCATGAGAAGCATCTTTGACTAGTTGGATTGACGACAACACCTTGGTCCCAACCTTCATATCTCGATGCACTGGCACAACAATCTTCAATAACGGACCAGTGACAATATGGATTTCATCGGCCCATGGAAACAGAACTGTCTGAATCCTGTCAAGGAAGTTTAAGCCAAGTACATAATCGTAATCATCTAATTGGATTACCTCAAAGTCTTCCTTGCCTTTCCATTCGTCGATTTGTAGCTCCACATTATGAGCTACTCCTACAGTTGGGGCCTCCTCCGAATTTACTGTCTTAATCTTCTTATTCGATTTCCTAATCGACAGACCAAGCTTTTTGGCAGCCTTTTCTGATATGAATAAGTCCGATGCTCCCGTATCAATAAGAGCACTCCGCTTCTGACCCGCAATGTTGATGTCCACAAACATCAACCCTCCTCTATCATTCTTTTTTTTAGGAATGAGCACCATCGAATTTACTTTCGATGGCTTTCCCTCAATAGGCTTAGCCTCTTCCTTCGGCTCATCTTTCTTTTGGATAGCGGACACCATTGATCTCTTCGAACATTTTCGCAACACGTGTGGTCCTTGACAAAGGAAGCATTTTATCTTCTTCCCCTTGTCCTTTGGGTTGTTGGATCTTCGCTTCGCATCTTGTGGTCTCTCATTGCCACTTGTGCTATCAGTTCCTCACTTCGCATCTCATAGTTTCTCCTTGCCACTTGTGCTATCAGTACTGTGGCCATCATCGCTATGTCCCTCTTCATCTTTTTCATGATTTCTCTCCCCATTGCCCTTTCCATTGGGCTGAGACGATTCAAACTTGTCTTTCGCTAGACCAAGTTCAACAAAGGACTCTTCTTCTGCCATTGCTATAGTAAGTTCAGTGATCCCTTGCCTACGCAATTCATGCTTTGCCCATAGCTTTAACCCATCCTCGAACCAATAGAATGCTTCTTTCTTGCTCAAGTCAGAGATTTGAAGCATCAACTCGCTAAATGCTCGAACATACTCCCGAACAGTACCTTATTGCGTGAGACGACGCAACTTACCCCGAGCCTCCTTCTCGGCATACTGTGGGTAGAACTGCTTCTTCAACTCTCTTTAGAACTCTTCCCAAGTCCCAATTGCGTTCCCACCACGTTTCTCATCCGTAGACCTACGGTGCTACCACAAGAGAGCCACATCAGTAAAATATATTGAAGTAGTGTTTACATTAATTGCATCATCCTCGATGCCCATCGCTCGAAAGTATTGCTCTATTTCCCACAATAAGTTGTCCACGTCTCTTGCGGACCTTGCACCTTTGAACTTCTCCGGTTTGGGAACATCCATTGCTTATTGCTTCCTCTTTAAAGACAACATCCCATTACTTAAAGCAACTTTGTAAATCATGAGCTCCCCCTTAAGCTCTTCAATTTCTTTCTTCATGGCTAACACCATCTCCTCGAGATTCTCATCTCTTTCTGCCAGCTTCTCCGTAGTGGAATTGCCTAAATCATTTAGTTTTTCTGCATTGGCACAGAGAGAACCCAACACAAAATCTCTAAGTTTCTCTTTTATTGAGTCAAACCCATCTGTGCATCCCTCGACCAACTCAAGCGTCTCCTTCATGTTCTCTACGGACTCCTCGAGATTAACAACTCGATCCTCCAAAGCTGTCAGCATGTCCCTCGAGCAACTTGCTTTTCTGACCCTCCCACGGGTCTGCATTGGTTTATTTTGATCAATAACTTCTTTCGACATCCCAACAGTGCCATCGAACCAATAGCTCGGATACCACTTGTCACGGGGCAAGACCTTTCATCTCACAATCCATGCGGCCTTAGGTGATTTGCTCGTCTAAATTCGCCTAAGTCAGCCTTTTTTATCCACAATGAAGATTCCTCAAGAACTTCTCTAAGGCACCAATTTGTATAGCGAAAGCGTTTGTGCCAAAAAAAGCTACAAATAAGCAAAAGAAAGCCAAAGAAAGAATGCACACAAGGTGTTTGAGTAAATACCCAAGAATTCTATTACTCTTAAGAATTCAACATACAATGGATGATTTACAAATGAGGTGGAGGCTCTCTATTTATAGTTAAGCTACCCCAGAACCAACGGTTAAGATACATTTACATCAACGGACAATATTAACGATATACCATGATTTAAGAGATTTATAAGATATGCCTTATCCAATCTAATCTAATCTTTACAAGATATGATTCCCTCTATCTTTTAAGATTAGTTACCCAAAATAACCTAGGTTGCCATATCTCTGCTATCAGGCCACCCAGGCTTTAATCTGACAGGCTTTTCCAATAATTCTTGGAATCGGGCCAGTTCTTGCGGGCTGAATGATTCCCATCTAATCTATCGACCTCCATGGGGCGCATCTTGGGCCATGGTCACGGGCTTTGAACTTTGGCCCGTGACACTAGACGGTTCGATTAGTCTTTCGCCCCTATACCCAAGTCGGACGAACGATTTGCATGTAGTTAGTATCGCGGCTGCCTCCACCACGAGTTTCTCCGCTTCGCCCGCTCAGGCATAGTTCACCATCTTTCGGGTCCCGACAAGCATGCTCTCACTCAAACCCTTCTCAGAAAAGCAAGGTCGGTCGGCGATGCACCTGCGAGGGATCTCGCCAATCAGCTTCCTTGCATCTTACAGGTTTTCTAGCCCGTTGACTCGCACACATGTCAGACTCCTTGGTCCATGTTTCAAGACGGGCCGAATGGGGAGCCCACAGGCCGATGCTCGGAGCACGCAGGTCTCGAAGCACGCCAAGACGGTGCATATTGGATCCCACGATCGAGGCGACGATATCTCCACAAGCGTATCAAAGGCCCGGGCTTGGGCCGCCGTCATGACCCGCGTCGGTCCACGCCCCAAGCTGATTGGCGGACCGGCTCGCGCTGTTCCACATCCTACTGGGGCTCATCGCCGGCCCCCATCCGCTTCCCTCCCGATAATTTCAAGCACTCTTTGACTCTCTTTTCAAATTCCTTTTCATCTTTCCCTCGCGGTACTTGTTCGCTATCGGTCTCTCGCCCGTATTTAGCCTTGAACGGGATTTACTGCCCGATTAGCTCTGCATTCCCAAACAACCCGACTCGTAGACAGTACCTCATGGTGCGACAGGCTCCGGGCACAACGGGGCTCTCACCCTCTCCGGCGCCCCTTTCCAGGGGACTTGGGCCTAGTTCGCCGCAGAGGACGCTTCTCCAGACTACAATTTGGACGTCGGTGGTGCCCGATTCTCAAGCTGGGCTTTTCCCGGTTCGCTCACCGTTACTAGGGGAATCCTGGTAAGTTTCTTTTCCTCCACTTATTGATATGCTTAAACTCAGCGGGTAATCCCACCTGACCTGAGGTCGCGAGGCAAGCACCGTCCTTGCGATGCCGAAAGGGTTCAAGGGTCTCGATCGACAAACGCACACGACTCTAAACGAGGTTGCTTATAGTATTACCACCGATCGTCGCGACGATTATGTCGTCGAGGACTCGAATTTAGGCCAACCACTAGCTGTGAGCGCACGGGAGGCCAATTTCTGCCCGCGGTCAAACCGAGTCCCGAGGGATCGGGGTTGGATGGGGTTACGATGCGTGACACCCAGGCAGACGTGCCCTCGGCATAATGGCTTGGGGCGCAACTTGCGTTCAAAAACTCGATGGTTCACGGGATTCTGTAATTCACACCAAGTATCGCATTTCGCTACATTCTTCATCGATGCGGGAGCCGAGATATCCGTTGCCGAGAGTCATTCTATATATTTTGCGATAAAACAACAAT
This sequence comes from Gossypium anomalum, assembly GCA_025698475.1. NCBI lineage: Eukaryota > Viridiplantae > Streptophyta > Magnoliopsida > Malvales > Malvaceae > Gossypium > Gossypium anomalum. The sequence continues at coordinate 27,881,433 of CM046960.1, forward strand.
ATCGCTGGAGTACTGACACCGCGAATGGTGCGGCAAAAGAAGACGTGTCCCTTTTTTATTTCGATTCCTTGGAGCGATTCGCGCCAAGGGTTTGTTCGTTTTGCATCGAAGAAGTTGATCCCGACGACTCACCCCCCCGATGGGCAAAGGGACGACAAGACCGGCCGCTCTGACACGCGGGGGTGGTGAGAGGCAACGATGCACCCGCACCTCCGATGTTGTTTACAACACGTTCACGGGTTGTTATGCTAGGTAGGTTTCGACAATGATCCTTCCACAGGTTCACCTATGAAAACCTTGTTACGACTTCTCCTTCCTCTAAATGATAAGGTCAGTGGGCTTCTCACGACGTCACGGGCAACGAACCGCCCACGTCGCTGCGATCTGAACACTTCACTGGACCATTCAATCTGTAAGAGCGACAGGCGGCGTGTACAAAGGGCAGGGACGTAGTCAATGCGAGCTGATGACTCGCGCTTACTAGGAATTCCTCGTTGAAGACCAACAATTGCAATGATCTATCCCCATCAAAATGAAATTTCAAAGATTACTCGGGCCTGTCGGCCAAGGCTATAGACTCATTGAATACATCAGTGTAGCGCGCATGCGGCCTAGAACATCTAAGGGCATCACAGACCTTTTATTACCTCAAACCTTCTTGACCTAAAAGGCCATAGTCCCACTAAGAAGCTAGCCCATTTTGCATCCTACATTTATTTTGGATTCTACGAAAATCATTTGCAGACATTTTAGTCTCGCTAAGAAAGATGAGATCAGGATTATTCGCAGCGAGAAGTTGTTTTAACTCCCTTAGTTTTGCGGGGTTCCCCAAACCGCGGCAATTCCAGCACATGAACTTCATTTGTTAATGACAACCCAGGAGACTTCTTCCTTTAACGAGTAAAAAGTGCCAGAGAGACTGATGATCACTTTTGCTTTTGTCGCCTCCCCCACCACAACAAGAAATGTCCCAAGAATAATGAAGCAGAAACCCGAAATCCGCCACTGGGAAGAGAGCAAAGAATCAGTCAAAGAACCTGCACTAAAACACAGCGACAAGAGAGAAAAACGGAGACCCAAAGCAAACAAAAACACCCAATAACTCCCCGACTCAAGCTACGAACAACAACCCCCCCCCCCCCCATCAAACCCCCATCCCCGAGCAACAAGAAAAGGTGAACTTGCAAGACAGCACCAAAAACTGCAGCAGGATACCAACAGTCCCAAGAAACCCAAGAAAACTAATAGCTACTTTAACATAAAACAGCATAAATCGAACAGATAGAGAAAAGCATTAAAACTTATAATTTGCACTCATTATATGCCTGTTAAAACATAAAGAAACACTCAGATTGAATAACGTTGAAAAGTCAAAGAAAATAAGAAATGCCATTAATGGACTGCATGCAAGACGATACAAAACCATGCAAGATACGTGCAAGACCCATGCATCCTTCTGAACGTAAAGAAAATCAATAAAAAAATGAACAAATCAAAAGAAACTACAAAACGTTATTACTTCCAATGAAACAATCCCATCAAAAGCGGTCAGACAATGCTAGAAAAAGATCGTGACGAACCACGTATTTATCGCCCGTACCACCTCGAAAGGCCCGCCACCGCTAAACACGTAAAGAAGCAAGAACTCCTTGTACATACAAAGCAACGATCGTCACAGAACAAGGAAACCCTCTGAAAATCCCCCACGTAACGACAGACTTCAACAGCAAACTGTCACGTCGGTCCACCGGCACCGCAATCCCACCGAAGAACGACACAAAATTAAAATAAACTAAAACCAAAAACAATGAAACACTTAACACCCCAAAACTGCCATAAAATTCAAAGAATAAAAGGCAGACACACAATCGAAAAACAAGAAGAAAAATCGCTTGAATCTTGGAGAAAATTTCAAACGCGCGCTGCTACGCTGCTACCAGGCGCTACCTCTACCAGGCGGCATTCTTTTTCTTTTGAACAAAAAAACGACCACACGGGTCAACACAATTTATTAAGAAACATCACAAATTACAGCATCATGGATCTAATCCATTTCAAAAAAACAACTTTTTGCCTCACTCAACATTTTCCTACAAATTAAATGGGCTACATTATTACAAGACCGTTCGGTCCAAATTAAAATGGCTGATTTAAAAAATGTGAAAGCTGCTGTGCAATCCTTAAGCCGTGCGCCTATGATAGTGACGTCATTTGCTAAATTATTTAGTCTGTTGACCAGCCCAACATAATCCGTCTCAAAGAGAATATGTTCTTTTATATTTAATTTGCGCGCCACGTTAATGCTTTCCTCAAAGGCCACGCATTCGGCCTCTTCCACCGACCGCCTACCCACTTTAAAACCCCACCGCCTCCTGAGACAAAGCCTTCTTCATCTCTTATTACCGTCCCATACCCGATTCCGTTTTCCCCAACTGTAGCATCAAAATTTATTTTTATAAATCCTTTTGGAGGTTTAACCCACTTCTTTTCCACTATGTTTTGAGAGATTAATGGCTCATGCAGCATATTACATATCCGGAACTCCTTGCTCAAGTTGCTAGCTCTTTCCCATATTAGCTGCGCATCCTCTTCTTTTCCCCTGAAAATGAAGTTATTTCTATTATTCCAACAGTTCCATAAAATTGTCATTAGGTCAGCCATGGCTCTCCTGTCAAGGACACGCATCAAATCTTCCAACCAATCAATGCAATGATCATAAGTTTTAGAAATAAAGCTCCTGGACCATCCACCTATCGACAGAACTGCTCTCGATGTTGGGCAGTCTCTTAATGCATGTAGCAAAGTTTCGGTTTCGGCTCCACATCTTGGACACCCGTTGTTAAAGCCAGGTCTGATGGAGGCAATTTTCTCATTTGTCGGAAGAATCTCATGTCCCAATCGCCACGTAAAAACCCGAATCTTCGGTAAAGTGTCGAGTTTCCATAGCGCTTTCCAAAAACATCTGTGAGGGCCGTATCCCATTTCTTTCAACAGCAACCACGAGTAGGCCGACTTCGAATTGAAACACCCGTGGGTATTGTCAAACCAGATTATCTTGTCTTCCTGACCCACATCTCCAATTGGGATGTCGCAAATCTTATCACCCCAGTCCTGCCCATACACTTGCTTTACTTTATTCACATCCCAGCTTCTATTATCCACGTGCCAGAAATCTTTCACACTCTTTACATCCTGGTTTAAAATATTGCTTATGACCACGTCCCCATTAAGACGTTTAAAATACTGCTTATGACCACGTCCCCATTAAGACCTTCCATTCCCCAATTATCAGCCCAAATATTTATCTTCTCGCCATTACCAACCTGCCACCCAAAGCCATCTTTAAATACTTCCGCCGCTGCCGCAATGCTTGACCAAGTGAAAGACGCTTTGTCCACCTTTTTTGCATGGAAAATGTTTCCATCTAGGAAATACTTCGACGATAGCACTTTGAAACAAAGGGAATCTTTATTGTTAAGAAGTCTCCACACTTGACGCCCTATTAGAGCAAGGTTGAACAATCGAACGTCTCTAATTCCAAGGCCTCCCATACCTTTCGGTTTGCACAACGTTTTCCATGGGATCATTGTCCAAAATCTTCCTTTTTCCTTTCCCGACCACTAAGTTCTGCTAAGCATGGCCTGAATGTCATCAATAACACTTTTGGGAGCCAAAAAGATTGACATAGCATACGTAGGAATAGATTGAAGAACAGCTTTAATGAAGACTTCTTTTCCCCCAAAAGATAGCAACCTCTTTGTCCAGCTCTTGATCCTGCAAGACAGTCTGTTAGTAATCTCTTTGAAAGCCTCTGTTTTCTTCTTACCAATAGGAATAGGAAGGCCTAGATAATTGTTTAATTTTTCCACCACCGTCATGCCTAACAGATCACTAAAAATTGTTCTTTGAGCTATTCGAGTATTGGGACTAAATAAGACCATTGACTTTTCAAAGTTTATTTCTTGACCTGAAATGTTAGAAAAGGTATTAAGCATATTAACAAGACATTCAATATCGCTCCTTTTATTCCTGACGAACAGAAGCGCAAGAACAAGTGATTTATTCGATTTATTCGAGGGCCATCCCTACTGGCCCGGATGCCTCTTAAAGTGTTGTTCTCTTGAGCATAGATAAGCATTCTCGAGAATGCTTCTATCCAAAATAAGAACAGAACAAATAAGGGGAGAGGGGATCCCTTGACGGAGACCCCTCTCGGGATAAAAATATCAGATAAAATATTATTACATTTAACGTAATCGAACGAACGCATTCCATAATTTTGGCAATCCACTTTTCCTCAAATCCCATCTTCTTCATAACTTTTTCAATAAAGTTTCACTCTACACGGTCATATGCTTTGCTCATGTAGAGCTTGATCACAAGTCTTTTGTTAGGGCCGTTTTTAGAACTTTGAAGATAATGGAGGAACTCATGCGCTATTAGAATATTATCATGTGTCATCCTCCCTGGCACAAACGTACTCTGATTTTGGCTAATACAACTGGGCAAGACAGCTTTTAGCCGATTAGCAAGCACCTTTGAGATGATCTTGTAGACAAACCTGCAAAAGCTGATAGGGCGGAAATTAGTAAGCTCACATGGATTTCTAATTTTAGGAATTAAAATAATCATAGTATCCTTAAGGCTAGAGATATTTTTGTTCCCATTTAGAACATCCAGACAGTAGCTAATAGTATCATTTCCCACGATGTCCCAGTGATGCTTGAAAAAATTTCCCGATAACCTGTCCATTTCGGGGGCTTTATTAGGATCCATCTGCTTAATAGCCTGAAGAACCTCCTTCTCCGTGTAGTCCAAATTAAGCCATTCATTTGTTTCCCTCATTAAGCATTCCTTAATATACCCCATCTCCTGGATATTAGCATTTTGACCGTTTGACCTAAACAGTCTCACAAAATAATCTTTAGCCACCTTGCTTATATTCTTGCTATGCGTCACCCACTTCCCTTCTGCGTCTTTAAGCTTCTCTATATTATTCTTTTTTAGCCGACCAGTGGCTTTAGCATGGAAATACCTAGTATTTCGATCTCCCTCCCTAAGCCATTTTGACCGAGACCTTTGTGCCCTGTAACTTTCTTCCCTAGCATAGAGAAAGTCAAGCCTTCTCCTGGTCTCCTTCAACGACCGCCCACTTTCCTCTCTGCTCGCAGAATCAATGATCCAGTCAATATGTTTCTCCAAATTTTGCATGTCCCTCTTCAATTTTCCATATTTCTTACTCTGCCAAGGACCAAGGGCCGACCTAACTCTTTCAATCTTCTCCCTAAAATCAGTAGCATCCCTGTTCCAAGCTCTTTCGATAACGTTTTTTGCTTCCTCATCACTCGCCCAACAAACATCAAACTTGAAACACAATCTGTTGTCTTCTGGGTAATTGCATCGTGATCCGACTGGGTTTGTCTCACCACTTTGGTAGCAATGAAAGGAAAATTTTCAACCACTGAAACCGAACCAATGAATCTATCAATTCTTTCCTTTATCAAACCCCCCCACTCCTATTATTCACCCATGTAAACCATCCACTGTCAGGTTTAATATCCACAAGAGCCAGTTCGTCCATGACTTCTTTAAACTCATTCATTTGCGCCCTCACAACCCTACGTCCTCCTTCCTTCTCAGCATCGTTCAAAATAGCATTAAAATCTCCCCCGACGATCCACTCCTCCCTAACGGAATCTCTAACCCTCCGCAAAATATCCCATGAGCTGCTTCTAAGAGTCGGGTTCGCATGCCCATAAAATCCCGTAACCCTTATATTTTTGTTATTCTCTAGTTTTACCATTGAATCAATGTGATGCTTAGAGTAGTTTTGGACAGAGACATTCATCCCATCCCTCCACATCAGCGCAAGACCCCCACTCCGACCTTCTGAATTAACAGCTAATCCATTCAGCACCCTACATTTGTTTTGGACTCTACGGAAATCATTGGCAGACATTTTAGTCTCGCTAATAAAGATGAGATCAGGATTGCTCGCAACGAGAAGTTGCTTTAACTCCCTTAGTTTTGCGGGGTTCCCCAAACCGCGATAATTCCAGCACAAAAACTTCATTTGTTGAAGACAACCCACAAGACTGCTTTCTTTAATGAGTTTAAAATGCCAGAGCGATTGATGATCACTTTTGCCTTTGTCGCCTCCCCTAACCTCATCAAGAACCGCCCCAAAAGAATGAAGCAGAGACCCGAAATCTGCCACCGGGAAGAGAGCAAAAAAAAACAACAAAAGAAACTGCAGTAAAACAAAACAACAAGAGAGAAAAACGGAGATCCAGAGCAATTCAAAAACAACCTATAACTCCCCGTTTCAAACTACGATCAACACCCCCCATCAAGCTCCCATCCCCGAACATCAAGAAGAGGACAACTAGCAAGAAAACACCAAAACTACAGCAGGAAACCAACAATCCCAAGAAACCCAAGAAACTAATAGCTACTTGAAAATAAAGCATCATAAAACGAACAGATAGAGAAAACCATTAAAACTTGTAATATGCATGCATTTTATGCTTGTTAAAACATAAAGAAACCCTCAGAGTGAATAACGTTGAAATGTCAAATAAACTAAGAAAAACCATTAATGGAATGTATGCAAGACGATACCAAAAACATGAAAGATACGTGCAAGACTCATGCAACCAAACGAACGGAAAGAAATCAATAAAAAAGATGAACAAATCATAGGAAACGACAAAACCTTATTACTCCCAATGAAACAATCCCATCAAAAACAGGGTCTGACATCGCTAGAAAAAGATCGTGACGAAACACGTACATATCGCCCGTACCACCTCGAAAGCCGCCACCGCTAAACACGTAAAGAAGCAAGAACTCCTTGTACATACAAAGCTACGATCGTCACAAAACAAAGGAACCCTCTGAAAATCCCCCACGTAACGACAGATTTTAAACAGCAACCTGTCAGGTCGATCCACGGGCACCGCATTCCACCGAAGAACGTCACAAAATTAAAATAAAATAAAACCAAAAACAATGAAACACTCAACACCGCAATACTGCCATAAAATTCAAAGAATAATAGGCAGACACACAATCGCTAGGCAGACACACAATCGCTACAACCCAAAGGTCAACCTCATCTTATTGCATCTTTAATAATCAAGCCATGGATATCCGTCCGATAATCCATATCAAAATACAAATCAACTTTGTTCCTAACGGCTAAGGAAGTAAATCAGCAGCATTATTGCTAGTACGACTAATCCAATTAACATGGACAGAATCAAAAAAATTAAAAGCACTACAAGTTTGCTTAATATGCTGTCCAAAAACAGTGATATCTTTATTCCTCTTGTTGACCTTATTGACGAGCCCAGCACTGTCAGATTCCACAATAAGCCGAGCGATTTTTAATCTAGCCGCCAGGTTTAGGCCTTCTTTAAGCGCTTCCAACTCCGCCCATTTTACATCCACAGCTTTATCAACGAACTTATAGCATCCCCTGATAACGAAGCCATCTTGGTCCCTCGCGATAGCGCCCAAGCCACTGCTCCCATTAATAACAGTAGCGTCCACGTTCACTTTGATATAGCCAGAGGGGGGTTTTCTCCATTCTTTAATCGTCAGAGTCAGAGGAATAATAGCTGGCTCCGTCAGATTATAAATTCGAAAGTCCTTGGTTAACATGGTCGCCCTTTCCCAGACCATCACCGCTTCATCCATTTTCCCTTTGAAAATCATATTATTTCTATCATTCCAGCTGTTCCAAAGCAGAGTTAAGAAATCAGCAGCAGCTTTCTTATCAAGCTCACGAAAGACATCCTCCAACCAATCGATGCAGTTGGTGTAATCCCCAGTGAGCAGTCTATTGTTTAAACCACCAGCAGCCAAAATCTCACGAGCCTTTTGATAGTCTTTCGTGGCATGAATCAGCGTTTCTTCACTGTCTTTGGATCTCGGACAAATGTTTTGGAAACCCTGACGGATGCGAGCAATATTGTCGAAAGTGGGGAGAATGTTGTGACCAATCCTCCAGCTAAAGATTTTGACCTTCGAGAGCATCTGAAGCTTCCATAAGGCGCGCCAGAAAAATCTGTGAGGGCCTAAACCCACTTTCTTAAGAAGCAGCCATGAATAAGCCGACTTGGACGTGTATAGTCCATGCTCGTGTATTTAATACCATTATGGGGAATGGGCAAATTGCAAATACACTCCCCCAAACTTTCACCATAAATCTCGATAATCCTTTCCCTATTCCACCGCTTGTAATTAGGGTCCCACAGATCCTTGACCACTCTCTCGTCATGATTAAAAGGAGACCGACAAACCGACTCTCCTTGAATGCCATCAACTCCCCAATGATCCTTCCTGATATCGATCGTGTTGCCATCGCCTACTTGCCATAGGAAGCCATCCTTGAGAGCATCAACCGCCTTAGCAATGCTCGTCCATGTGAATGAAGGTTTATCACCTTGTTTGTAACTGAACACGTCGCCATTCGGGAAATACTTGGCGCTTAACACTTTGAAACACAATGTATCCGTGTGCGTCAAAAGCCTCCAGACCTGTCTGCCCAGCAAAGCCAAGTTGAAAAGCTGTAGGTCCCTAAAGCCCATGCCTCCCATTCCCTTGGGATAGCACATTTTTTCCCAAGCCATCATGGCCCAGCTGCGAGCTTTGTCATTGTTATTCCACCACATACGACTCATTTGTGAGTGGATTTCCTCGATAATGCCTTTTGGAGCCAACAAGACCTAGAACGCATATGTCGGGATAGCTTGCATAATTGACTTGATGAAAACCTCTTTCCCTCCGTATGAAAGCAAGTGTTTTGACCAACTCCTAACTGCATGTACACCGTTTGACAATGTTAGTAAATGCAAGCGATTTTTTCCTACTAACAGGAAGAGGCAATCCAAGATAACCATCTAACTTATCAACAATACGCATGCCAAGCATAGAGCTAAAAAGGTGCCTACGGTCCATCGGAGTTTTTGGACTGAAAATTATCATAGATTTTTCCCTATTAACCTCTTGGCCCGACACCCTATTAAAATAATCCAAAATATTAAGAACTTCCTCGACATTCCTTTTTTTATTCGGGACAAAAAGAAGAGCGTCATCGGCAAAAAATAGATGATTAATACGAGGCCCGTTTATGCTAATCCGAATACCCTTAATCAAATTATTATTCTGAGCACGAATCAACAATTTTGAAAAAGCTTCCATACAAAATAAAAAGAGATAAGGAGATAGAGGGTCCCCCTGTCTAAGGCCTCTTTCTGGCACAATTGTTTCAGAAAGAGTAGAATTGCACTTGACCACGTAACGAACCGATATTGCACTTGACCACGTAACGAACCGATATTGCACTTGACCACGTAACGAACCGATCGGACGCACTTCATAATAATAGTCACCCAAGCATCGGCATAGCCCATCTTTTTCATCACTTACTCAATGAAAGCCCACTCCACTCGATCGTATGCCTTGCTCCTATCGAACTTCATAACAAATCCTTTGTTTGGACCATTCTTTGCACTTTGAAGATAATGGACTAGCTCATGGGCAATCAAAATGTTATCATGGATCATCCTCCCCGGAACAAAAGCACTTTCATTTTGGCTAATGCAAAACGGAAGCGTTTCCTTCAACCGGTTGGCAAGCACTTTCGCAACAATTTTGTATATCACCTTACAAAGACTAATGGGCCTAAAATTAGTCATGTCCACAAGCTCTTTAATCTTAGGGATTAAAACAATTATAGTATCATTTAAACAATCCATATTTTTATCTCTCCTAAGAATATCAAGGCACAGTTTAAAAACGTCCTCTCCAACAGCGTCTCAATTATCTCTAAAAAAATTTCCCGACAATCCGTCAATTCCCAGAGCTTTCCTAGGATCCATTTGATTAAAGGCCACATTGATCTCGCTCTCTGTAAAATCCTTCAACAAGTTGTCATTAACCTCCCCTGAAATGCATCTCTCTGTATAGTCCAGGTTAAGCACACTATTAGAATGTAAGTTTGACTTAAACAAGAGTTGAAAATACTCCCTGATGGCTTTACAAATATCAACAGTGTTATCCCTCCAGTAGCCGTTGATGTCTTTAAGTCTAGCAATGTTGTTTTGTTTCCTCCTGTTAGCAGCTTTGACGTGAGAAAACTGAGTGTTCCTATCCCCCTCCTTTAGCCACATAACCCTCGACCTTTGAGCCCAGAATTTCTCCTCTGTATCCAGTAAATTACCAAGCTTTAAATGCATAGCTTTGAGTTATTACCCTCATGGTTGCTCCCCTGGCCATCAATAGTTCTATTTATCTTCGCCTGCAGCGACCTAATTAGATTCCGCATTTGCTTAAGCTTCTTATACTGTCACCTTCCAAGCTCTTTGCCCACATTCGAAATCTTCTCCAAAGTATCCTGAGAACCACGCTGCCAAGCTTCCTTGATAATCATTTTAGCTTCCTCATTTCTAGCCCAGCAGACGTCATACTTAAAACATAGTCTAGGATCCCTAAGACCATCTCTCGGCCTCCTCCCTTCCGTGTCTAAACTGATCGCATCATGGTCAGAGCTAGGAAAGGGAAGCTGTTCACAACATTGGCGGACATAAGGAACCGGTCAAGCCTTTCTTTAACCCTGGCTGTGCCCTCCCTATTATTGACCCAGGTAAACCACCCATTGTCGGTCTTCAAATCCACCATCGATAGCTCATCAAAAATAGAGCAAAAGTCCTCCATAAGAACAGTTGACTTTCTCCTACCCCTTTCTTTTTCCACTTCATCAAGTATAGCATTGAAGTCGTCCCCAGTGATCCAATTTTCATTCACCGTCTGACCAACCCTTCTAAGTATATTCCAAGAGCTTTGTCTTTTATTAGGTTCGGCATTACCATAAAAGCCCATGAAACGAATGGGGCTGTCATTCTCAACATGGATCAACGAGTCAATATGGTTGCTGGAGTAGGTCTGAATTTCGACCTGTTTACTATCTTTCCACGTCATAACCAGCCCCCCACTTCTGCCTTCCGTGTTCACTGCCAAGCATCCCTCCATTATACACATTCTACGAACAGAATCAAATTTATTAGTATTGCTTTTAGTCTCACAAAGGAAAATAATATCCGGATCATTTGCAACGAGAAGTTACTTCAAATCATGAACTGTCGAAGGGTTCCCAACCCACGACAGTTCCAACATATGATCCTCATGGTTCCTGGCGGGGTTGATCACCAGCCATCGCCTTAAAGGGTGATACACTCTCCATTAATCTCCTCCTAACAACTTTGGATGGACTCTCTTCACTGTTGTTTCCATTTGGCCCCCTCATGCGCTTCCTCTTATGCTTAAACCGTCCCATGCAGTCATGTATAAGCTTATGACTTCTTTTTTCCACAGGTGATGTCGATATCGAGCCTTCTTCACCCCCTTCTCATTTTCTTTCTGGCCAGACTGTCCATTTTCATCCCTTGAATTTGTTTGACTTTCCTCCTTGTCCTCATTCGCAGGGATTGTTGTCTTAACTATTTCCACCCCATTTCTCCTTATGTTTCTCTCCTGGTTCGGGTTCGTGAAAAAGGCCCTCATCCAACTTCCATACTGGGCATTTGAGTCATTTATCCCAGCACGCGCCCTATTGTCTTTACAATTGTTAGAAGTGTGTCCTCTCAACCCATAAACGTAGTAAAAGTCGGAGAGCCTCTCATACTTTATAACCCCTATCGTTTCCCAATCATATCTGCTCGCTAACTTCACAATCCTCCTCAATGGTTTTGAAATATCGATTTTGACTTTTAGTCTCATGAATTCTGTCCACGCTCCATTTCTGTCCTTCCAATCTATCGCCACCAGCTCACCTATGGCGTTCCCCACTTCCACTACCAGTTGGCGATCCATGAGTTCAATAGGGATATTGTAGACTCTTAACCAAAAAGGCGACAGACCAAACTCATAAGAAGCTATGTCATTTCCCTTCACAAATGGTACCATTGAGAATAAGTAATTGTCAAATAATCAAGGCATAAGATTGAGAATTCGGCTTCGATCCTCCAAGCATCCGAACTTGACTATGACAGCCCCTTCTTTTAATGCAACAAAGTCCGCCTCTTCTTTTGTATACCAAAGAGACTTAAACACCCTATACATCGCTTCTCTGTTCGGATGCTCTGTCGCCATAATCTTGCCCACAGCCCATAACTCGAAACCTTGGACATTTTTTCCATCATTTGTGCTCATAATTTGAACTGATTCTTCTTCCGAGAACTTTAACTTCCCCAAGAACACATTTATCTCATCCGTCGATATTGTCGTATCACTATCAGGCCTTTCTTCCATTATACAAACGAGAAGAACGCGAAGCAAAAGCAAGAAAGAAGAGCAAACAGGCCCCAAGATCAAAAACCCGCAAGACAGCGAAACCTAGCAGCACACGAAAAAGAAACAAAACAAAATAAAAAAACACAGCAAAAATTAATCTAACAAAACGTAAAAGAAACCTATAAACTGGCTAATTAAACAAAAACAAATATAACTAAAACACGAGTCCAGCATATAAGCAATCAGACAAAAAGATGCTAAAATACCACAACTATTGTATAAAATCAGCCCAGTTAAAAGAAAATAAAACCCAACAAAAAAGCCAAAGAAAACCACGCCAGAGATGAGAGGGACGACGCACCTAACCTTTAGAACGAAAACTGAGAAAAGAAACGTGCAAAGAAAACTAATATGCATGCACAAAAGTCAAAAAGACGATAGGGTTTAGAAAAAACCCTTAATCCATGCAGAGATGATGAGAAAAGGTACGAAGAAAAGTCAAACTACACCGTGACTTTTCTTGCTCACCGTGGGACCCGCCACCAAGCAACCAGCGAAAATATCCCACACAAAGTATATACATCACACGCAAACGTCGAAAAACGCACCAAAAACCATGCAGGAACAAAAACATGAACAAAATCACCAAGAAAAGAAGAGCCACTCAAAAAGACAAAAAAAACTCAAAAAACAAAAGAAAACGAATAGAAATCACCGAAGGAATCAATCGATTAACCCTGCAAGAAAACGTCTTGTCTGGTCAGAAACACTGTCAGCGCCCTTCGCATCAAAACAGTAGTCCCGTACCACCACCGACCAAAACACAAAATTAAAAAAGAAAAACAAGCAATCCAAAATACACCCCCAGGAATTCAAAAGAATAAGGCAGACACACACACGAAAAAACAAGAAAGCAAATCCCCCGATTCTTGGAGAAAAAAATAAAAAACACGGAAGGCTGCTACCAGTGCTACCAGACGACATTCATGTGTTTGAAACGGGGACACTTTATGGTGCATTGTTCACAGTTGCCCATTGTTCCCCCAAAACGAAGGGCTTTATAGTGCCGATGCTGCCCGGATGCTCCCACACATCGAAGGGGCTGATGGTGCCCGATGGCCCCTCACCACGGGATGGTGTATGAGGCTACCACACGACCGAGGGACAATTTTGTACCGGAGGCTCTTGTTGCAAAAGGGGAGGGTACAGGACGATTCATTCATTATTGGGTACTGAACATGCAACGGTATCCGAATTCTACCTTTGGGATTAGGGAGGGACCGAGACGATTCATTCATTATTGGAAACCAGACATGTAATAGTATCCGAATTCTCCTTTGAGATTGGGGAGGGACTCGTTGTGTCATTTTGTATATCCCGGGATGACTCACCGGAGCATCATCGGGATGGATCGTCGGAGTACCATCGGAAACCTAACCGGTGGTAGGGGCACCGATGTCCGGGAATGCGATGGACGTGGGCAGTACCCTGGATAACCCTTGGTTACTCAATATCTCTTCCTCCCTAAAGAGCTAAAAAAACTTTATCAATGCGCTACCAGTTGACATTCTTTTTTTTTTTGAATTAGCTACTAGTTGGCATTCATATTTCTGAAATAGGGACACTTTTTTTAGCCCAACACTTCCGCACAAAGGGGCCGATGGTGCTTGACGCTCCCGCACATCTAGGCACTAAGGTGCCTATGTTGCTTGATGACCCTGCACCACAGGATGTTGCGGATGTTACCCGAGGCTCTCGCACATGTCTGAAACGAGGGCAGTTTTTTTAGGCCACTTACACTTGGTATTTTAAATTGAAAATTTTTAACACTTAGTATTTTAAATTGTTGGCCGAAAAAAATACAAGAAGCCGAATGAAGTATGGCATGATTGCATGGCACGGCACGGCAGAAAATTGAACAAGTACCTGGAGCCACTAATAGTTGGGAGCTCGCACCCGCACCACCATGGCCCCCGTTGTGCCATGTTTCCCAAGGGGGCGGCACGGCCAAGTGTTTAACTAACTTCTTACACCAAGTCCCCCACTTGGGGACCCCAGGGTCAGGACGTACAAAAGAATGAGGAGGGATCAGAAGAGCGATGGAGAGAGGGACGAATCGAAGCGACAAAGGGCTAAATCTCAATGGATCGTGGCAGCAAAGCCACAGTGCCACTTACAATACCCCATCGCCTATTTAAGTCGTCTACAAAGGGTTCTACCCGCCGCTCGGTAGGAATCACCCTCCAAGGAGGCGCCCGTGACTTGTCCGCCGCGATCGCTGCATCTATGACACTTACCCTTGGGGGCCAAAGGCCCCTACTGCGGGTCAGCAATCGTGCGACAGGCGCGTGCATTGCTTCTAGCCCGGATTCGACTTATAGGCGTTGGTCGCTATAATCCAGCGCCGACGGTAGCCCGTACATCGGCTTTTCAACCAAACGCGATGACCAATTGTGCAAATCAATGGTTCCTCTCGTACTAGGTTGAATTATTATTGCTACGCGACCATCAGTAGGGTAAAACTAACCTGTCTCACGATGGTCTAAACCCAGCTCACGTTCCCTATTGGTGGGTGAACAATCCAACACTTGGTGAATTCTGCTTCACAATGATAGGAAGAGCCGACATCGAAGGATCAAAAAGCAACGTCGCTATGAACGCTTGGATGCCACAAGCGAGTTATCCTTGTGGTAACTTTTCTGACACCTCTAGCTTCAAATTCTGAAGGTCTAAAAGATCGATAGGCCACGCTTTCACGGTTTGTATTCGTACTGGAAATCAGAATTAAACAAGCTTTTACCCTTTTGTTCCACACGAGATTTTCGTTCTCGTTGAGCTCATTTTAGGACACATGGGTTATCTTTTAACAGATGTGCCGCCCCAGCCAAACTTCCCACCTGACAATGTCTTTCGCCCGGATCGGCAGGCCGAAGCCAACATTAGGTCCAAAAAGAGGGGCCGTGCCCCACCTCCGATTCACGGAATAAGTAAAATAACGTTAAAAATAGTGGTATTTCAATTTCACTCGAGAGCTCCCACTTATCCTACACCTCTCAAGTCATTTCACAAAGTCGAACTAAAGTCAAGCGCAACAGGGTCTTTTTTCCTCGCTGATTCTGCCAAGCTCGTTCCATTGGCTGTGGTTTCGCTGGATAGTAACAGGGACAGTGGAAATCTCATTAATCCATTCATGTGCGTCACTAATTAGATGACGAGGCATTTGGATACCTTAAGAGAGTCATAGTTACTCGCACCGTTTACCCGCGCTTGGTTGAATTTTTTCACTTTGACATTCAGAGCACTGGGCAGAAATCACATTGCGTGAGCATCCGCAGGGACCATCACAATGCTTTGTTTTAATTAAATAGTCAGATTTCCCTTCTCCGTACCAGTTCTGAGTCGACTGTTCGTCGCCCACGGAAGGCCCCCGAGGGAGTCGTTCCCAGTCCGTCCCTAGGTCGACACGCGGCGACCCGCTCTCGCCGCGAGAATAGCTTGAGCAGTGCACTGATAGCCGACGGGTTCGAGACTGAGACACCTGTGCCCAGCCCTCGGAGCCAATCCTTTTCCTGAGGTTACGAATATATTTTGCCGACTTTCCTTGCCTACATTGTTCCATTGACCAGAGGCTGTTCACCTTAGAGACCTGGTGCGGTTATGAGTACGGTTAGGCGCGGACAGCACTCAGTCCTCCAGATTTTCAAGGGCCACCGGGGGCACACCAGACACCACGCGACGTGCGTTGCTCTTTGGCCGCTGGACCCTATCTCTGGCTGAGCCATTTCCAGGGTGGGCAGCCCGTTAAACAGAAAAGATAACTCTTCTCGAGGCCTCCGCTGATGTCTCCAGACTTCGTAACGTTGCCGTCAACTCTGTGTCCCGATTCAGGAATTTTAACCTGATTCTCTTTTGAAGCTCGCGCTGGACGCGCTATCAGACTGGCTTCCTCCATCTTTTAGGATCGACTAACCCATATGCAAGTGCCGTTCACATGGAACCTTTCCCCAGTTCGGCCTTCAAAGTTATCATTTGAATATTTACTACTACCACTAAGATCTCTTGACCGATCACTCACTCCGCGGGCTCGCGCCGGAGTTTTGCAAATGACCGCCACGGCTTCCTACTCATCGGGGCCTGGCCCTTGCCCTGACGGTCGGGTATAAGTTTCCCACTTAAACGCCATCCATTTTCGGGGCTAGCTGATTCAGCAAGTGAGTTGTTACACACTTATTAGCGGATTTTGACTTCCACGACCACCGTCCTGCTGTCTTAATCGACCAACACCTTTTGTGGGTTATAGGTTAGTGCGCTGTTGGGCACCGTAACCCGGCTTCCAATTCATCCTGTATCGCCAGTTCTGTTTACCAAAAATGGCCCACTTGGAGCTCTCGATTCCATGGCGCGGCTCAATGAAGCAGCCGCGCCGTCCTACCTATTTAAAGTTTGAGAATAGGTCGAGGGCGTTGTGCCGCCGATGCATCTAATCATTGGCTTTACCCAATAGAACTCGCTAAGGGCTCCAGCTATCCTGAAGGAAACTTCAGAGAGAACCAGCTACTAGTGTCACGGACTTAGAGTTTTCACAAGCAATCCGTGCGGCCTTAGGCAGTTTCTTCGCTCACAAATACCTAAGTAGCCTAACTTTCAACAATTGGGGATTCAACTGAATTTCTCTAAGGCACCCACGAAGAACAGCAGAAGAACGAAGTAAGAACGATCTTGAAAGATGAACAAAAGCCACAGAGAAATAAGAACACTTGAGAGAAAAGTTTGAGTGAATGCTCTCAAAAATTCTATTAACAACTGAATGAATTACAATAAGGGGGAGAGGCCTCTATTTATAGTTGAGCCTTCCCAATATCAACCGTACAGATCGAAGTACATCAATGGCCTAGATTTAAAGCTATCTAGATATCAAATCTCTAAGATTACAGAATTGTATCTTCTGAAGATTACATTAAAGTCTAGGATCACATATCTTTGAAGATCCCCTTCCATATTTGCCAAGCATATCTCTGAAGAATACTTTCCATATTTTTCAAGCTTCGGAGATGGGCTTTCAATCTCTCCGAGCACTGAACCAGTCTAATTGGGCCAAATGACCTCCCTCGAATACGATGGATTGCACAAGTTCGTCATGGTTGTAGGCTTCCCTTCGCAACCCATGACATTCTCCCCACTTGTTCTAGCGACGCCCTCGTCGCGTCCCCCTCATGGAACTGAGCTATTTTCTCTTGGAACTGGCACAATGCCTCGGCAGGTTCCCAACTTGCTTTGCTATCGGGAAGTTCTTTCCATCATACCAAGTATTCATGTCGCGGTCGATGATACCTTTATCTCACCACACGATCTGCCTCAATGTTTTCAACTTCTCGGTCATAAGAGACCTTTACCCTTATTGGTGCTCGTTCGGACTTGCCTCGATTCAAATCCTCTTGATCCCCATGGCATGGCTTGAGCATGCTTACATGGAACACTGGGTGGAGATTCAGCTTTTCTGGCAACTCAAGTTTGTAGGCCACCTTGCCTACCTTCTTCAAGACTTTAAACGGTCCTTCATACCTTCGTACAAGCCCCTTGTGCAAACCCGTATATCGCAACATCAAGTGTAGTTTGGCAAGGACTGAGTCACCCACCTGAAACTACACATCCTTTCGATTCTGATCGGCCCGCTTCTTGTTGCGCTTGCTTGCTTTGTGTAAAAAAACTCTATCCAAGTCATTCTTCTCTTGCCAATCCTTCGAAATCGATACGCGGTAGGATTTGCTCCTGTATAACGGGTCACAACAGCATTGGGTGTGAATGGCTGTTGGCCCATCACTATCTCGAATGGACTTTGATTCGTAGCCCACTTCGTTGCAAGTTGTACGAAAATGGGCCACATCCAACAACTTGGGCCAGTCCCTTTGCGTGGCACTCACATAGTGTCGAAGATATGTCTCCAACAATGCATTCACTCGTTCGGTTTGCCATCAGTTTATGGATGCATGCTTGTGGAAAAGTTCAAGTCTGAACCCATTGACTTGAACAGCTCTTTCCAGAATCGGTCCGTAAATCACCCATCTCGATCACTGATAATAGACAGTGGCACTCCCCAATATTTTACCATGTGTTTAAGAAATAAGCGGGCTGCCTCATTGGCATGGCACTTCTTGGTAGCAGGAATAAACGTCGCATACTTTGAAAACCTGTCTACCACGACAAGAATACTTACAAATCCCTCAGACTTAGGCAAACCCACAATAAAATCCATGGATACACTCTCCCATGGCCTTTCCGGAAAGGGCAAGGGATGTAACAAGCCGGCGAGACTCTTTAACTCAACCTTGTCTTGTTGGGATACTAGACAAGTCTTTACATAGGTCTCCACATCTTCACCCATGTGAGGGCAATAGTATCGATCCTCTAAAAGGGCCAAGGTACGGTGCATTCCCGGATAGCGCGTCCATCATGAGTCATGGTATTCTTTCATGACTTCTTTGCGCAATTTCCCATAGTGAGGCACATAGAGGCTGTGCCCATGGGTGTATAGTAATTCCCCATCAAGCAAAAATCTCCGCGTTTTCTCCTCCTTGGCCAGCTCAATCAAGCTTTTGGCTGTGGGGTCATGGGATAACCCTTTTTGAATACGTTGCAATAAGGACCCGTTGGGTTGACTGATGGCTGTGAATTTCATCTTTCGGTAATTGAATGACCCTCTTGCATCAGTACTCCCCCAATGGCATAATCTGGCGCATCTGTACGTACTTCATAAGGCTTCGAGTAATCTGGTAATGCAAGTACGGGCCCCCTTATCATTACTTGCTTCAATTGATTGAAGGCCCTCTCACACTGTGGGTTCCAATCTCATACCTTACCCTTTTTCGACATGTCTGTCAAGGGTGCGGTAATTCTAGAGTAGCCCTCGATAAAGCGTCGATAGTAGTTTGCCAACCCAAGGAAACATCTCAACTCTGTCACCTTGGTTGGAGCCTTCCACTCGGAAATGGCCTAAACCTTTCTTTCATCCATCCGGATCCTTCCACCTCCCACAATGTGGCCTAAAAATGGCACCTCTCGTTGAGCAAAGGTGCATTTCTCCTCTTTGACGAACAGCTCATTTCCCTCAAAGTTTGGAACACTTCCCTCAAATGTTCCACATGTTCGTCAAGTGACTTACTGTACACCACAATATCGTCAAGGTAAACAACCACGAAACGATCAAGGAAAGGTTGAAGTACCTTATTCATCAAGGTACAGAATGTAGCTGGGGTATTCGTGAGTCCGAAGGGCATCACCAAAAACTCATACGAGTCATACTGCGTCACACAAGCTATCTTTGGCTCGTCCCCTTTGGCTATCCGAACTTGATGGTACCCCGATCTCAAGTCCAATTTAGTAAACCATCTCGCACTACCAAGCCAGTCGAACAAGTTTTTAGTGAGGAGAATATGATACCTATTCCTCACGGTGATCATGTTTAGGGCCCAATAATCGATACACATCTGTAATGACCCATCATGTTTCTTTTGAAATAGCACCGGTGCACCATACGGAGATTTAGATGGCCTAATGAATCCCGCATCTAAAAGCTCCTTTAACTATTTCCGTAATTCCTCCAATTTCAGCGGAGACATACGATATGGGGCCCTAGCTGGAGGCACCATATTAGATATGAATTTGATCCTATGATCCACCTCCCTCTTAGATGGCAAACTCTTTGGCAACTTTGCGGGCATTACATCTCGAAAGGATTGTAGTACTTGGCCCACTTCCTTAGGGATCTCACCAACAGTCTTAACGGTTTCCTCTATCTTCAAAATGGCTAAGTAGGAGACTTCATATCTACGTACTCCCTTAGTAAATTGGATTGCAGACAATGTTTTTGTAATACCCTCTACCCGTACTCATTGCCGGAATAGGGTACGAGGCATTACCGGAGTTTACGAATATTTTTTTTTTTTGAAAAATTCAATATAATCCTTTATACATATATCTAACCTTCCCCGTAATATTAAATCGAAACCAATCCACATCAACCAAATCAATTCAACATATTTTCAAGATAAATTCATGCATATTTATAAGATAACGTCATCACATATCTAAAATCAGGTTTGTTAACCATACTAATGGCTAACTTTACATTCATTTCACGTTAACATTTACTTTGTTAGCTTATACATGCCATTGATTTCCAAAATAAAGTTTCTTTATATACCGAAATCCCGAGATTGATAATGTGATGTGTCTCCACCAAATTCGACCTCCGAGCTCTTAACACTACAAAAGGGGAAAAGGAAGCAGTGGTAAGCACTTTGTGCTTAGTAAGCTCATGTAACAAGAATTATACTTACCTAATATTTTCTGTGTACAATACAATAAACATTACACATATCCATTCAATGCATCATTACCTAACATGCACAAACTCAACATTCAAGTTAGTACAATAATTTCCATGTATCAATAATATATATCATGATTGATGAGCTCATCAATACTATGATTTCCATTCCTTGTTATTTTTCCATATTTATCCCTTTGAATTACTCGGAATTTCGATGGATTTTTCAGAGGTACACTTTTAGTGTACAAACCGGTCCATCAATTCATATTCATGTGCGCACATTTCCATTTCAGAGAGCACACTCGCGAACCTCAACCTTGCGGCGGGATTACGGTCCAGCTAAATCACGCAATATAAACTCATAGAGTATTGTCGGGATTACGGTCCAAGCTAAATCCTCGCAACGACAATTACTCTAATGAGCTTGGATCCGAATTACACCCAGGCTAAATTGAGACCTAATTCGGATTACCCATCCGGGCTAAATCCATTTTCCACGTATTCTTTGGGAGGGCTATATCAGGGTAGGATCACCCGTCCGGGCTAGATCCTTTTTACCGTCAATTCCTTTTGAGAGATCCATCGAATTTTCCTTTTATTCAACAGGATTTCTTCCCTTTATATCAAATATATCAATGTTTCATCAATTTTCATACAATGAACATTCAAATCATATTCACATCAATAACATACATTTCAAGTATTTAAGAATATAATTCAAGTTACATGAACTTACCTTGATACTTGTTTGTAAACAATAAAAATCTACTAATCCCGAACTTTTTCCTTTCCTCGATCTCGCTTCGTATTTGAATCTTCCGGATCTAAATAAATAAATTTAATTATCAATTTAATACATTTCATGTTCATATGCAACATTCTCTATAATTCAACTATTATTTATAGTTCATTCAAAAGTCATCTACTTGAGTCATAGTCACTAAATTATTTATAACTTGAGCTAAGGAACTCCAAATTAAGATCCGTTAATTTTTCCTGAAACTAGACTCATATATCTTCTTACCATTAAATTTTCAGAATTTTTAGTTTAGCCAATAAGTACAGTTTATTCTTTAAAATTACACCTTCATTGCATCTAATGATTCGACTCTTCTTCACTAAAAATTAATTATCTCCTAGTACAGAATTCAAATGATGTTCTAATTTTTTTCTATTAAAACTAGACTCATATAAATTTAAACCCATAATTATTTTTCTTCATTTTTTTATGAATTTTCAAAGTCGAGCAGGGGAATTCATTCATTCGACCTTGTCTCACAAAATTCATTATATCTCAAAATTTACAAATCCATTGCTTGCACTATTTCTTCTATGAGAAACTAGACTCAATAAGCTTTAATTCCATATTTTTTTCATCTTCTAATTCGATTTATAAAATTTATGGTGATTTTTCAAAGTTAGTCTACTGCTGCTGTCCAAACTGTTTTAGTGCAAGCTGTTTATTACCATTTTTCCCCTAAGCTTTTAATAAATGATAATTTCGTCCCTACTCAATTAGCCTCTCAATTGAGCTGATTTTTCTCAATTAACATTTTATTCTATCACCTTAAACTAGTTTACAACCTTTAGGAATCAGAATTTTAGCAATAGACTTTAATTCCAAACATTTTCACAATTAGGTCCTAAAAATCAATTTCTATTGAAATTGCCTAATAAAATCATCTCATAAACAAATTAAAGCTTTAATTTCATTCTATTTCATCATAAACTTACAGCACTCAACCATGGTGATTTTCAATTTCATTTATGAAATCAAAACTAATGAATTTAATAGTAGGACCTAGTTGTAAAAGTCTTAGAAACACAAAAATTACAAGAAAAAGGCAAGGATTAACTCACTTGGTGCAAAATTATGAAATACCAGCTTAGAGAACCCTCCTATGGCGTTTTTAGCTGCTGGAATTGAAGAGAAATGAAGAGAAATCTAGATATTTCCTATTTAGTCCTAGTTTTATTTAGTTAATTTTGCAATATTCCAATTTTACCCTTAATTTATGAATTTTTCTCTTTGATTTCATACCCTTGCCGCCCAGCCCAAATAACTTTTGGGTCTAATTGCCTTTTAAATCCTTTCTCATTAGACTCTTAAGCTATTTAATCACTCTAGCAACTTTTACACCTATTACAATTTAGTCCTTTTCATTTAATTGACTACCCAAACATTAAAATTTCCTAACGAAATTTTAATACCACATTAATAACATTTCATAAATATTTATAAAATTATTTTCGACTCGGTTTTTACGAGATAGAGGTCTCGATAACTTATTTTTACCTAATTTCTTCAATAATTTCTTTTTCTAACTAACCACTAAATCGATAAAATTTTTCTATCAATATTTTCATAAGATTTTTCTATCATATAAATATTCATGCAAAAATATTGAAATAAATTTCTCTTTAGATCGGATTTGTGGTTACGAAACCACTGTTCCGATAACCTTGAATTTAGGCCATTACAGTTTTCGCTTCCAGGCTCCCATTTCTTGTCAATCTCACCATACATTGATGGTTCGAATCCGAAATCACCATGAAATTACCGGAAGGACAAATCGTAGCATTAACCTGATCAAGGAAACTCAATCCAACTACAAAATCATAGTCATCAAGTGGTATTACCTTGATAGATGCCTTATCGGTCCAATCGTCAAATTAGAGATTTACTCCCTTTGCAACCCCCTTGATTGGAACACTTTTCGAATTCACCGTCTTAATCCGACCAGGCTCATTTTCAATCTTGAGACCAAGTTTATGAGCAGCCCCTTCGGACATGAATAAATCAGACGCACCTGTGTCGATAAGTGCATTCAACTTTCTGCTAGCACTATGATGTCTACAAACACCAGCCCATGACTCATCTTGTCTTTGACACCCCCTAGTATCGAACCAAGATTGTTATCCTCCACATCAGACTCCACTTTTACTTCCATAGTAGCGAGCGCGGCCTTCTTCGGATAGTCCTTAATCATGTGCAGGCCATCATAATGGAAGCAACTTATAGGCCCTCCCTTCTTTTTGTTCCACGGCTTCTTACCGTTGCCATTTCTAATGGGCCTTTCTTTGTCTCCCCTACTATTTCCCTTCAGATTGAATCTGGGCTTAGAGGACTCAGGCCTGTCTTTCTTTCCACCAAATTCGGCCAACGATTCTGCTACAGACATGGCCTTGGTAAGCTCTTGTACTCCTCGGCGTTGCAACTCTTGCTTTGCCTATGGTTTTAACCCATCCATAAAGGAAAAGAATGCCTCTTTCTCACCCATATCTAAGATCTGAAGCATGAGTTCACTAAACTCCTGCACATACTCCCTCACAATGCCTTATTGCGAAAGCCAACGTAACTTTGCCCGAGCTTCATCGTTGGCATACTCAGGGTAAAACTGTACCTTGAACTCGTATTGGAACTCCTTCTAAGTTCCAATTTTTATCCCACCCCATCTCACATCGGTGGACCTATGGCGCCACCACAACAAGGCAACGTCAGTAAGATACATAACAGCAGTAATTACCTTAGTGGCATCGTCCGTGATGCCTTTGGCACAGAAGTATTGCTCGACTCCCAACAGGAAGTTGTCAACACTGGGCTTGGGCGTGACAGCAGCTAACCCACCATTGCCCAAAGCAGCCTTGTAGATTATGAGTTCACCCTTGAGCTCTGCAATCTCCTCTTTTAAGGCTATCATCATAGTCTCAATGGCATCATTCCTACCACTAAGCTTTTCCTCAATTGCTTCATCCTTAGCAGTCAGCTTCTCAACATGGTCCAACACATAGTCTCT
Organism: Gossypium anomalum; assembly: GCA_025698475.1. Classification (NCBI taxonomy): domain Eukaryota; kingdom Viridiplantae; phylum Streptophyta; class Magnoliopsida; order Malvales; family Malvaceae; genus Gossypium; species Gossypium anomalum. The sequence continues at coordinate 27,905,856 of CM046960.1, forward strand.
AAGTTACTCCTTTATGGACAGCAACCCATCGTTGACCTTATCATTGATATCATCAACCCTCTCCTTGACATCCCCCACGGATTCCTTGAGAGTGACGACTCGATCTTCCAAAGCTAACAGTATATCCTACGAGTGGCTAGCTTTCCTAACCCTCCCACCGGTCTCCATTCCATCAACCTTCTCAGCAACTTCTTTCAACATCTTTCGACGATGCCTTCGAACGCTAGCTCGGATACCAACTATCACGGACTTAGAGTTTTCACAAGCAATCCGTGCAGCCTTAGGCAGTTTCTTCATTCACAAATGCCTAAGTCAGCCTAACTCGTAACAATTGAGGATTCAACTGAATTCCTTTAAGGCACCCACGAAGAACAACAGAAGAATGAAGTAAGAATGATCTTGAAAGATGAACAAAAGCCATAGAGAAATAAGAACACTTGAGAGAAAAGTTTGACTGAATGCTTTCAAAAATTCTATTAACAACTGCATAGATTACAATAAGGGGGAGAGGCCTCTATTTATAGTTGAGACTTCCCAATATCAACTGTATAGATCGAAGTACATTAATGGCCTAGATTTAAAGCTATCTAGATATCAAATCTCTAAGATTACAAAATCGTATCTTCTGAAGATTACATTAAAGTCTAGGATCACATATCTTTGAAGATCCCCTTCCATATTTGCCAAGCATATCTCTGAAGATTACTTTCCACATTTGCCAACCTTTGGAGATAGGCTTTCAATCTCTCTAAGCACTGGACCAGTCTTATTGGGCCAAATGACCTCCCTTGAATGCGATCGATCGCACAAGTTCATCATGGTTGCAGGCTTCCCTTCACAACCTATGACACTAGACGGTTCGATTAGTCTTTCGCCCTATACCCAAGTCAGACAAACGATTTGCACGTCAGTATCGCTATGGGCCTCCACCAGAGTTTCTACTGGCTTTCCCCGGTCAGGCATAGTTCACCATCTTTCGGGTCCTGACAGACATGCTCTCACTAGAACCCTTCTCAGAAGATCAAGATCGGTCGGTGGTGCACCTGCGAGGGATCCCGCCAGTCAGCTTTCTTGTGCCTTACGGGTTTTCTAGCCCGTTGACTGGTACACATGTCAGTCTCCTTGGTTCATGTTTCAAGACGGGCCGAATAGGGAGCCCGCAGGCCGACGCCCGAAGTACGTAAATACCGAAGCATGCCGAGGCGGTGCGTGCTGGATCCCACGATTGAGCCGACGACGTCTCCATAGGCGTATCAAAGGCTCGGGCTTGGGTCGTCGCCACGACCCACGTCGGTCCATGCCCCGAGCCAATCGGTGGACCAACTCTCACCGTTTCACATCCAACTGAGACGCATCGTCGGCCCCTATCTGCTTCCCTCCCAACAATTTCAAGCTCTCTTTGACTCTCTTTTCAAAGTCCTTTTCATCTTTCCCTGGTGATACTTGTTCGCTATCGGTCTCTCACCCGTATTTAGACTTGGATAGAATTTATCGCCCGATTAGGGCTGTATTTCCAAACAACTTGACTCGTAGATAGCGCCTCGTGGTACGATAGGGTCCAGGTACGAAGAGGCTGTCACCCTCTCTGGTGCCCCTTTCTACGGGACTTAGGCCCGGTCCGCCGCTGAGGATGCTTCTCCAGACTATAATTTCGACGCCGGTGGTGTCCGATTCTCAAGCTGGGCTTTTCTCGGTTCACTCACCGTTACTAGGGGAATGCTAGCAAATTTCTTTTCCTCCGCTTATTGATATGCTTAAACTCAGCGAGTAATCCCACTTGACCTAGGGTCGCGATGCGAGCACCGTCCTTGCGATGCCGAAAGGGTTCAAGGGTCTCGATCGAAGAATACACACGACTCTGAACGAGGTTGCTTACAGTATTACCACCGATCGTCGTGAGGATTATGTCATCGAAGACTCAAATTTAGGTCAACCGCTAGCTGTGAGCGCACGGGAGGACAATTTCTGCCCGTGGTCCAACCAAGTCCCGAGGGATCAGGGTTGGATGGGGGCGACGATGCGTGACACCCAGGCAGACGTGCCCTTGGCCTAATGGCTTGGGGTGCAACTTGCTTTCAAAGACTCGACGGTTCACAGGATTCTGCAATTCACACCAAGTATCGCATTTTGCTATGTTCTTCATCGATGCGAGAGCTGAGATATACATTGCCGAGAGTCATTCTATATATTTTGCGACAAAAGAGCAACATCACTGAAGCACTGACACCGCGGACGGTGCGGCAACAGAAGACGTGTCCCTTTTTTCATTTTGAATTCTTAGAGTAGCGCGATTCGCGCTGGGGGTTTGTTCGTTTTGCATCGAAGAAGTTGATCTTGATGTCTCTCCCCACCCGATGGGCAAAGAGACGACAAGACCGGCCGCTCTGACACGCAAGGGTGGCGAGAGGCGACGATGCACCCGCACCACCTCCGATGTTGTTTGCAACACGTTCACAGGTCATTCTGCTAGGTAGGTTTTGACAATGTATTGGTAGGGGAGCGAAAGGAACAATGAAACGAGGGCACTTCACAACCGCTTGGCACGAGAACTACGAGGGACGAAATCCAACTTAGACTTGGTCGAGCCAAGACCGAGCCTACAAACACAACTTACGCCCCCTGTAATGACTCGAATTTTACCGTTACCGAAAAAGTATATTTTCGAGTCTCTGTTTCTGAAAAACGGATTCGTAAATATTTATTAAAAATATTTACGAAGTAAAATGAATGGTGAATGTGTATGCATAATTGAATTGTAAATTGATTTGAATGTGAAAATTTTGATTGAAAAATAATCTTGGATTGGAAATGAAAAGTGAATTGAATTGTATTGAATTATGAATTAATGTGCATAATTGAAATATATTTGTTGAATTGAATGAAATTGTATGAATTGTGAAAATGGGTAAATATATGTAATTATCGGAATGAGACATTAATAACCGAAATTAGACTGTACTGACTGGTAATGTCTTGTAACCCTGTTCCGGTGACGGTATAGGGTTAGGGGACGTTACACCCCCAGTGACCCATTGTCGTCAAAGGGACTTGGTACTAGGGTCACGGGCAGCTTCGAATGTAGGCAAGGCCTTGGCAAGGACAAGGCGCTGAGTGGTTGCCGACTTGGGAGGCACAAGGGGTCCCTAACATGACGGGGGAGAATGGGCAAGCCAAGCTCGAGCCCATAGCAATGCATAAGCCACCGCAAGAGATCTTTTCCCAATATAGGAAACTTGGTCCTGGAGTCCTTGGCTACATTTCTATGGGCACGGGCTTGACCGACTGAAAAAACATCACCCCGGCCACTAGTGCCTGTGACCGACCCACCACCACTAATGAGTCGTTGTGAGACAACCCGACCCCCATAGGAGGCTGAGGACGCACCCCACCTCTAGTTGGAGGGGGCCACGTCGGGGGGCAGCGGATCTCTACCCTTTAAATAGCTAAAAAAACTTCGTCAATCTTCTACCAGGCGACATTCCTATGTCTAAAACGGGGACACATTTCTTTAGCCCACACATCCGACGCACCAAGGTGTCGATACTGCTCGAGGCTCCCCCACATCCAGGCACCAAGGTTGCCGATAGAGTCCGAGGCTCCTGCACATCTGAGGCACCAAAGTGCCGGTAATGCTTGAGGCTCCCGTACATTCGATGCACCAAGGTACCAGTGCTGCTCGAGGCTCCCATACATCCGACCCACCAAGGTACCGATGCTGCTCGAGGCTCCCGCACATCCAGGCACCAAGGTCCCGATGCTGCTCGAGGCTCCCGCACATCCAGGCACCAAGGTGCCGATGGTGCTCAAGGATCCCGGACATCTGACGTACCAAGGTCCCGATGCTACTCGAGGCTCCCGCACATCCAGGCACCAAGGCTCCTGCACATCCGACGCACTAAGGGGCCGATGCTGCTCGAGGATCCCGCACATCTGAGGCACCAAGGTGCCGATGCTGCTCGAGGCTCCCGCACATCCGACGCATCAAGGTGCCGATGCTGCTCAAGGCTCTCGCACATCTGACACACCAAGGTGTCGATATTGTTTGAGGCTCCCGCACATCCGACGCACCAAGGGGCCAATGTTGCTCGAGGATCCCGCACATCCGAGGTACCAAGGTGTCGATGCTGCTCGAGGCTCCCGCACATCCGATGCAACAAGGTGCCAATATTGCTCGAGGCTCTCGCACATCAGACACACAAAGGTGCCGATAGTGCTCGAGGCTGCAGTACATCTGACGCACCAAGGTGTCGGTACTGCTCGAGGCTCTCGCACATCCGACACACCAAGGTGGCGATACTGCTCGAGGCTCCTGCACATCCACGTACTAAGGTTGCTGATGCTGCTCGAGGCTCTCGTACACCGAGGCACCAAGGTTGCTGATGATGCTCGAAGCTCCCGCACATTGAACGCACCAAGGTGTCGGTGCTGCTTGAGGGTCCCGCACATCCGACGCACCAAGGTACTGATGCTGCTCGAGGCTCTCACACATCCGACGAACCAAGGTGCCGATGCTGCTCGAGGCGCCCGCACATCCAATGCATCAAGGTGCCGATGCTACTCGAGGCTCCCGCACATCTGACGTACCGAGGTGTCGATGCTGCTCGAGGCTCCCGTACATCTAGGTACTGAGGTGCCGATGCTGCTCGAGGCTCTCTCACATCCAACACACCAAGGTGCCGATACTGCTCGAGGCTCTTGCACATCCGACGCATCAAGTTCACCAAGGTGCCGTTGCTACTCGAGGCTCTCGTACATCCAAGCCACCAAGCTGCCAATACTGTTCAAGGCTCCCGCACATTCAGGCACTGAGGTACCGATGCTGCTCGAGGCTCCCGTACATCCGACGCACTAAGGATTACCAAGGTGCTGATGCTACTCGAGGCTCCGGCACATCCGACGCGCTAAGGTGTCGATACTGCTTGAGGCTTCCGCACATCTGACGCAACAAGGTGCCAATGCAGCTCGAGGCTCCCGTACATCCGACACACCAAGGTACCGATGCTGCTTGAGGCTCCCGCACATTCGACACACCAAGGTTCACGAAGGTGCCTATGCTGCTCGAGGCTCTCGTACATCTGACGTACCAAGGTGTCGATGCTGCTCGAGGCTCTCGTACATCTGACGTACCAAGGTGTCGATGCTACTCGAGGCTCCCGCATATCAAGGCACCAAGGTGTCGATGCTACTCAAGGCTCCCGCACATCCAGGCACCAAGGTGCCAATGGTGCTCGAGGGTCCCGCACATGCGACGCACCAGGGTGCCGATGGTGCTCGAGGCTCTCGCACATCTGACGTACCAAGGTGCTGATACTGCTTGAGGTTCCCGTACATCCGACTCACCAAGGTGCCAGTGCTGCTCAAGGCTCCCGCACATCCAGGCACCAAGGTACTGATGTTGCTTGAGGCTCCCGTACATTCAGCGCACCAAGGTACCGATGCTGTTCGAGGCTCTCGTACATCCGACGCACCGAGGTGCCAATGTTGCTTGAGGCTTTCGCACATCCGATGCACCAAGGTGTCGATGCTGCTCAAGGCTCCCGCACATCTAAGGGACCAATGTACCGGTGCTGCTCGAGGCTCCCGCATTTCTGAGGCACCAAGGTGCCAATGCCGCTCGAGGTTTCCGCACATTCGACGCACCAAGATGCCGATGCTGCACGAGGCTTTCGCACATCTGACGTAACAAAGTGCCGATACTGCTCGAGGCTCCCGCACATCCGACGCACCAAGGTGTCAATGCTGCTTGAGGCTTCCGCACATCCGACGCACCAAGGTGCCGGTGATGCTCGAGGCTCCCGCACAACCACGCACCAAGGTTACCGATACTGCTCGAGGCTCCCGCACATCCACGTACCAAGGTTGCCGATACTACTCGAGGCTCTCGCACACCCAGGCACCAAGGTTGCCGATACTGCTCGAGGCTCCCGCACACGCGACGCAATAAGGTATAGATGGTGCTCGAAGCTCCCGCACATCTGACCCACCAATGTACTGATGGTGCTCGAGATTCTCATACCACCGACGTCCTAGGTTGCCGATGGCGCCCAAGGCTCTAGCACGTCAAAGAACCAAGGTGTCGGTGGTGCCTGATGCTCCGGCACGACCAAGGGCCCAAGGTGTCGGAGGCTCTTATTCCAAAAAGGGAGGGACCGGGATGATTCCAATAGGGGAAGGATTGGGATAAATCATTGCATCATTTTTTATATTCCAAGATGTCTTACTGGAGTACTGTCAGAAAAACTCACCGGAGCATCGCTAGACATGGATCATCAGAGCAACGTCGGGAACCTAATTGGCGGTGGAGGGCACCGACGTCTGGGCATGAAATAGGCATGGGTAGTGCCCTTGACAACCCCTGCTCGCTCAATATCACTTCCACCGTAAAGAGCTAAAACAACACGCCCGTGCCTAACACCGTGGTCGAATCTGCCAAAAGAACACGGCGTGGACCTATAGACACGGACGTGGGAGAAGCAAATGAAGCAAGACACGGTCGTACGACACGGCCGTGGGCACCAACACGCCCAAAATTCAAAACCCACGAAAAATACGGGCAAAATAAAAGGCACATGGGCGTGCCCCACAACCGTGTCCCCTAAATACCTATTTTTTTCTTCTAATTTTATCTTTCTTTATAACTATTTCATTCCATTTTTTTTAGGATTTTTATAATACTTTATATTTGCAAGTATTTCTTCATTAGTAATCCTATTCCTCTATATTCCTAAAAGTTTCTGATTCCATCACAGTTATAAAGAGCTCTGAAGCTCACTATTACTTAGGAATTTGAAACTCCACTGGAAAAGGTTTTCCACGACTGCCACATGTGGAACGCAACCTCTACCACCACTGGAGTATCCTCCTCCACTCTACATAACTCCAACCTAAGGAGTTTATTCATTTAACGTTCAGAAAGTTTCAGTTCTCACCCTATCTTATGATTTTTTATCTATAATTGCCACTAACTTTATCTTTGTACATTGAGGACATGTGCATCTTAAGTGTGGGGGGTGAGTATATCACTATCAGAAAAATCCCTGAATTTTGTCTTGTTCTCTTGTAAATCTCTCATATCATTTTTGGGATAAATTTTGATTAATTTATGATTTTTATTGATATATCTTGAATTAAAACATAGGCATTCATGCATTGATTATTTAAACTTTAAGACATTAGAGAATTAAGCATGATAAGTTGATTTTTGAGAATTTAAAAATTTTAGGTTATTTTCTCCAAGTTTAGGTATTATCTTGAATTGAAATCCATAGGTTTAAACATCAAAAAGCCATAATTTTTGTGAGATTTTGAGCCTTTAAGAGCATCTATTATTTTATCCATTCTCACTTTTATTGTTGCTTTGAGTGCGTTAATATCGAATTGTTGTTCTAGAACTTGCTTGATTATGCATGTCAAGACCACACCATTTGATTTGATATGTCAAGATGATAGAGGCACTTAGGTTTAACCCACTCATGCCATGAAAAGCCTACCTTCACAACTAACCCCTAGTAAACCCCTTTAAGCCTAACAAGCCATTCATTAATTTATCCCCAATATTAACCCTTAACTCATTATTGTTGAAGTCCCCTCAATTAATTTGATCCCTATTTTTCTCGAGATTTGATTTGAATAAATTGCTTAGCTATGTCTAGTTCTTAATAGTTAGTCTATGTTATTTAACTTGTTCTTAAAAAAAAACATACATATTTACATATTAGTAGTGATCTTTTGTTTTTGAGCTTAAGTATTTAAATTCTATATTATGAGAAGAAGCTCTGTTGTACGCAAGTGATGATTAAATATTTTTCTAGTTAAGTAATTTTTTAATTCAATCTCGATTCTAACCTTTTCTTTTAGCTTGTGACCACACCCCCTAACCAAGCCTCGTTACAACCCTCTAAAGACCTTTTGATTGATGTATCATCTCAATTTATAGTGGTGGAGATTTGATTTTCATGCAAGCCTATAGTAATAACTTTTCATATTGACCGTTGAGTGCTAATTTCATTGTCCCTAAACACTTCGAGTGATTTGAGTGAATCTTTAGTGAGGATGTTAAACTCTGTGAGATTTCGAATCAATGGTGACTACTTAGATGAGGAGAGATGCCTATGTTTTTCGTGATTAAATGTTCAACTTGGAATGTTTGAAACTTTAATGTTCTTTTGGTTGAATTTTCAATGTATGATCACTTTTGGATTAGTTTGAGATATTATTGATAGGAATTATAAGCTGAGAAAAAGGAGTTTTTAACTATGAATTGAGGATTTTGCTTGAGGACAAGCAAACGCTTAAGTATGAGGGTATTTGATAAACCGTAATTTATACATATTATTATCCCATGCTTAGCACATTTATGAATGATTTCTCCTTAGATTTGGTAAATTTGAATCTCCTAATCCTTTAATTTCATGTTTTATACTTAGGTGAGCATAGGAGAGCAAAAAGAGCAAGAAACGGGCTAAAAACGGAGAAACTAGGTCGACGTGGGAAAACAACACGGCCAGGACTTCATCACACGGGTAGAACACACGCCCGTGCCATTCTAATAGGCTTGAACACAGCCTTAAAAAAACCTCAACACGGGCATGTCTATTTCTTAGCCTTGACCACGGCCTGAAGCAATCGCACACGGGCGTGTCATACGGGAGTGTCCCTGTCGAGCCCAAGTTTAGTTCTATTCAGAAAAGGACTCGTTTGAGGGTTTTTAGGCATTCTAAAGCCTATTTAAACACCCTAGAGGAGGACTAGAGAGGACACACAGAGCAGGGAGTAAGGAATTACTCGAAGAAAGCCGATTGGTCCATCTCAGAAGCTGGATTCATCATCAAGACTGAATATCTCTCCTCAATTTCCCTTCTGGAGTTTTGGGTTTTCTTTATGTTTTGTATTCATTATTCTTCTGAGATGTTTTCCTTTTTAGTTATGAACTAAATACCCTAAATACCTAAGGGGAATGAAACCTAAGACAGATCTTGTTATTATTATCTGAATTGTATGATAAATATTTAACTTGTTCTTAATTATGTGTTCTTAATTCTTGTTTCGGTATTTTAGGATATTGATTCAAGTTAATGCTCTCATTCAGAGGATGAATAGTCCCTATTTAAGAGTAACTTTGTCATAATTAAGCGGAGTTGATTGCGCGCCTAGAGATAGGGTGACAAGATTTTGCCAGAGTAGGGTGAAACCTAATAAGGGGATCCATAGATCGATTTAATGCAACCCTAGGGTGTTAATTAGAAAGAGATTTCAATTATTCAACCTAGGGATTAGATGTTATTAGTCTTGAATAAGGATAATAACATAAATTAGGGATTTCTATAGAACAAGTTGAATGAATAAACCGTCCGATTTAGAGTCAAATAACAAGTGAAGTCTAGGTGGATTTCTCCTTAGGTATTGTCTTAATCAATCAAATTTTCTAAAAAGTATTTTTCCCAATTTCTTTTTTTGTGATTTCTTAGTTTAAGTTAACTAGTTTAGATAAACAAACCCTTTTATTTTTAGGCTAGATAATAAAAAGACAGTTAATACTAGTACTTTTAGTTCCCTTGGGTTCGACAATCCGGTCTTGCTAAAGTTATACTACTGTTCGATAGAGACACTTGCCTTCATCGTGATAATAGTTAGTTTTAAGAACGATTAATTATAAATTTATAAAACTTATCACGAAAAATCACACATCCACGCACCAAGGTTGCCGATGCTACTCAAGGCTCTCGCACACCCAGGCACCAAGGTTGCCGAGGCTGCTCGAGGCTCCCGCACACCCGACGCAACAATATGTAGATAGTGCTCGAAGCTCTCGCACATCCGAAGGACCAAGGTACCGATGGTGCTCGAGGCTCCAGCACTCCGACGCTCCAAGGTGTCGATGTTGCTTGAGGCTCTCGTAAATCCAGGCACCAAGGTGCCGATGCTGCTCGAGGCTCCCGCACATCTGACGCACTAAGGTACCGATGCTGCTCAAGCCTCCCGCACATCCAGGCACCAAGGTGTCAATACTGCTCGAGGCTTCTGCACAACCACGCACCAAGGTTGCCAATGCTGCTAGAGGCTCCCGCACATCCACGCACCAAGGTTACCGATGCTACTCGAGGCTCTCGCACACCCAGGCACCAAGGTTGCCGATACTGCTCGAGGCTCCCGCACATCCGACGCACCAAGGTGCCGATGCTGTTCGAAGCTCTCGTACATCCGACGTAACAAGGTGCCGATGCTGCTCGAAGCTCCCGCACATCCGACGCACCAAGGTGCCGGTGCTGCTCGAGGCTCCCGCACTTCAGACGCACCAAGGGGGCGATGCTGCTCGAGGCTCTCGCACATCTGACATACCAAGGTGTCAATACTGCTCCAAGCTCCCGCACATCCGATGCACCAAGGTGCCGATGCTACTCGAGGCTCCCGCACATCCGACGCACCAAGGTACCGATGCTGCTCGAGGCTCCCGCACATCCAAGGCACCAAGGTGCCGATGCTGCTCGAGGCTCCCGCAGATCCAGGCACCAAGGTGTCGATGCTGCTCGAGGCTTTCGCACATTCGACATACCAAGGTGTCGATACTGCACGAGGCCCCCGCACATCTGACGCACCAAGGTGTCAATGCTGCTTGAGGGTCCCACACATCATGCACCAATATGCGGATGCTGCTCGAGGCTCCCGTACATCCGACACACCAAGGGGCCGGTGCTACTCGAGGGCCCCGTACATCCGACGCACCAAGGTGCCGATGCTGCTCGAGTCTGCACATCCAAGGCACCAAGGTGCCGATGCTGCTTGGGGCTTCTGCACATCCAGGCACCAAGGTGCCGGTGCTGCTCGAGTCTCCCACACATCCGACACACCAAGGTATCGATGCTGCTCGAGGCTCCCGTACATCCGACGCAACAAGGTGTCGATGCTGCTCGAGGCTCCCGCACATCCGACGCACCAAGGTGCCAATGATGCTAGAGGCTCCCGCACATCCACGCACCAAGGTTGCCGATGCTGCTTGAGGCTCCCGCACATCCACGCACCAAGGTTACCGATGCTACTCGAGGCTCTCGCACACCCAGGCACCAAGGTTACCGATTCTGCTCGAGGCTCCCGCACACGCGATGCAACAAGGTGCAGATGGTGCTCAAAGCTCCCCCACATCCGACACACCAAGGTACCGGTGGTGCTCGAGGTTCTCACACTACCGACGTCCTAGGTTGCTGATAGCGTCCAAGGCTCCAGCACGTCTACGAACCAAGGTGTCGGTGGTGCCTGATGCTCTGGCACGACCAAGGGCCCAAGGTGTCGGAAGCTCTTATTCCAAAAGAGGAGGGACCGGGATGATTCCAATAGGGGAGGGACTGGGATAAATCGTTGCATCGTTTTCTATATTCAGAGATGTCTTACCGGAGCATAGTCGAAAAAGCTCGTCGGAGCATCGCTAGACATGGATCACCAGAGCACCACTGGGAGCCTAATCGGCGGTGGGGGGCACCGACGTTCGGGCATGAAATGGGTATGGGCAATGCCCTTGACAACCCCTGCTCGCTCAATATCACTTCCACCCTAAAGAGCTAAAAAAACTTGGTCAATGTGCTACCAAGCGACATTTTTTTTGATAAAAAGACCCGAAAGTCAACCTCATTTTATTGCATCACTTAAAATAATATCATAGATTTCCAAAGGATAATCTATATCAAAATTCGTAATACAATTTTAGACATTAGCCTAATTACAAAGTAAATCAGCCGCTTTGTTAAACAACGCGGGGCCCAAATAAAAATAAAGTCAAAATTACAACACTGTTTTAGCATATTGAGAATATCCTTGATGCGATGGCCCATAGTGGAGAAGTCAACTTTTCTTTTATTGAGCCTATTAATCAAACTCACGCAATCAGATTCAAAAACCAGCTTAGTCCAATTATTTGTCTACGCAAATCTTATGCTCTCCTCCAGCGCATGCAGCTTGGCCCATTTGGCTTGGACGTTCTTCTCCAACACACCTGCCCCTCACTTCACTATGGCCTCTTCCTCCTTGTCACGAAAAATTCTATTATTCTGACTATTCTAGATGTTCCAAAGCACCGTGATCAAGTCAGAAAGCGTCTTCTTGTCTAGCGTGCGAGCCATGTCCTCAATCCAATCCACACTCTGACTATAAGTGCCCTTGAGAACCTTGTTATTCAGCCCACCAAGAACCAATACTGCCCTAGCTCTTGGGCAGTCTCTCATCGTATGAAGAAGGGTTTCTTTGTCACTCCCACATCTCGGACAAATACCATTGACCTCCCTCCGAATGCCTGAAATTTTCTCATACATAGGCAGAATATCATGCCCCAGACGCCAACAAAAAACCTTGATTTTTGGGAGAGTTTGAAGTTTCCACGTCAGCCTCCAAAAGATTCGATGGGGCCCATACCCCACATGCTTCAAGGTCAACCAAGAATAAGCAGACTTGGTAGAATAATAGCCTAAAGGGTTATGGAACCAAATACGATAGTCACCTGGACTATTATGAATAAAGGAAATTTTCCATATTCGGTCCCCTAAGTGTTCACCATAGATCTCATAAATCCTGCTCTCATTCCATTCATCTTTCTTGTTATTCAGAAAGTCACACACCTTGTTCTCTTGGACCTCCCACCTGTTGAGACCAATCGAGGCACCCGAGAGCCCTTCGAATCCCCAATTATCACGTCAAATACTGATCTTACTACCCCTACCCACGTTCTAACCAAACCCTTCATATAAAGTACTCGCGGCTTTAGCAATGCTTTGCCAAGTGAAGGAGGGTTTATCAACACGCTTAGGGTGAAGAACATTCCCATTCGGGAAATACTTGGCGCTCAGAACTCGAAAGTAAAGCGTGTCTTTACAACTCATAAGATGCCACACTTGCCTATCGAGCAAAGCCACATTAAAGCACCGAAGGTCCCTGAACCTGAGGCCCCCCATCCTTTTAGGAAAACACATGCGATCCCATAAGAACATATGCCAGCTACGATTATTTTCTTTCCCCCCACCACACCCGACCGAACATGGACTAAAGCTCCTCCAAAATGCCATTAGGAGCAAAGAAAACTAAGAAAGCATAAGTAGGGACGGCTTGAAGAATCGAATTTATGAAGATCTCCTTCCCCCTGTAAGATAATAACCTCTTTGACCAGCTGTTTATCCTATTTGCTGTGCGCTTCAGGATACTTTTGAAAGCGTCATGCTTCTTCTTTCCAACCGGGATAGGCAGACCAAGGTAAGCATCAAGGTTAGGCACCACCCTCATCTTAAGTAATCTACTCAAACTTTCTCGTTGAGAACCAAGGGTGTTCGGGCTAAAGTACACCATGGACTTGTCAAAGTTGATGCGTTGACCCGACATACATTCAAACGACTCTAGGATCTTAGTAAAGGCTACCACTTCACTTTGTTTATTCCTAACAAACAAAAGGGCATCGTCAGAAAAGAAGAGATGATTAATCCTGGGGCCATTAATACTAGCCCGAATGCCCTTAATTATATGAGTCTCTTGCGTATGAATTAACATATGAGACAGAGCATCCATAAAAAAAAAGAAACAAATAAGGGGAAAACAGGTCCCCTTGACGGAGGCCCCTCTGTGAAGTGATGAATATTTGCTACTACCACCAAGATCTGCACCAACGGCCGCTCCGCCCAGACTCGCGCCCAGGGTTTTGCGGTGACCGCCGTGCCCTCCTACTCATCGGGGCCTAACCTTGCCCCGACGGCTGGGTATAGGTCGTGCGCTTAAGTGCCATCCATTTTCGGGGCTAGTTGATTTGACAAGTGAGTTGTTACACACTCCTTAACGAATTTTGACTTCCATGACCACCGTCCTCCTATCTTAATCGACCAACACCCTTTGTGGGTTCTAGGTTAGCGCGCAGTTGGGCACCGTAACCCAGCTTTTGGTTCCTACATCGCCAGTTCTGCTTACCAAAAATAGCCCACTTGGAGCCCTCGATTCCATGGCGTGGCTTAACGAAGCAGCCGCGTCGTCTTACCTATTTAAAGTTTAAAAATAGGTCGAGGGCGTTGCGCCCCCGATGCCTCTAATAATTGGCTTTACTCGATAGAACTCGCTAAGGGCTCCAGCTATCTTGAGGGAAACTTCGGATGGAACCAGCTACGAGACGATTCGAATAGTCTTTCGCCCCTATACCCAAGTCAGACGAATGATTTGCATGTCAGTATCGTTACGGGCCTCCACCAGAGTTTCCTCTGGCTTCATCCCGGTCAGGCATAGTTCACCATCTTTCAGGTCCCAACAAGCATGCTCTCACTCGAACCCTTCTCAGAAGATCAAGGTCGATCGGCGGTGCACCAGCGAGGGATCCTGCCAATCAGCTTCCTTGCACCTTACCAGTTTTCTAGCCCGTTGACTCTCACACATGTCAGACTCCTTGGTTTGTGTTTCAAGATAGGCTGAATGGGGAGCCCGTAGGCTGACCCGCGGACCACGCAGATGCCGAAGAATGACGAGACGGTGCGTGCTGGATCTCACGATCAAGGTGACGGCGTCTCCATAGGCGTATCAAAGACCCGG
>CM046960.1:27922896-27962896 GCA_025698475.1 Gossypium anomalum
TTCGAGTCCCGACAGGAATTCTCTCACTTGAACCCTTCCCAGAAGATTAAGGTCGATCGGCGGTGCACCCGCGAGGGATCCCGCCAATCAGTTTCCTTGTGTCTTACAAGTTTTCTAGCCTGTTGACTCGCACACATGTCAGTCTCCTTGCTCTGTGTTTCAAGACGGGTCGAATGGGAAGCCCGCAGGCTGACGCTCGGAGTACGCAGGTGCTGAAGCACGTCAAGACAGCGCATGCTAGATCCCACGATGGAGGCGTTGATGTCTCTACAGGCGTATTAAAGGCTTGGGCTTGGGCTGCCGCCATGACCCGCATCAGTCCACGCCCTGAGCCGTTTGGCAGATCGGCTCTCACCGTTCTACATCCGACCGAGGCACATCGCCTGCCCCATCCGCTTCCCTCTTGACAATTTCAAGCACTCTTTGACTCTCTTTTCAAAGTTCTTTTCATCTTTCCCTCGCAGTACTTGTTCGCTATCAGTCTCTTGCCTGAATTTAGCCTTGGACGAAATTTACCGCCCGATTAGGGCTGCATTCCCAAACAACCTGACTCGTCGATAGTGCCTCTTGGTGTGAAAGGGTCCGGGCACGACGGGGCTCTCACCATCTCTGGCGCCCCTTTCCAGGGGACTTGGGCCAGGTCCGCCACTGAGGACGCTTATCCAGACTACAAATCGGATGCCAGTGGCACCCGATTCTCAAGCTGGGCTTTTCTCGGTTCACTCGCCGTTACTAGGGGAATCCTGATAAGTTTCTTTTCCTCCCCTTATTGATATGCTTAAACTCAGCGGGTAATCTCACCTGACCTGGGGTCGCGATTGCAGCACCGTCCTTGAGATGCCGAAAGGGTTCAAGGGTCTCGATCGACGAACACACACAACTCTGAACGAGGTTGCTTACAGTATTACCACCGATCGTCGCGATGATTATGTCATCGAGGACTTGAATTTAGGCCAACTGCTAGCTGTGAGTGCACGGGAGGCCAATTTTTGCTTGCGGTCCAACCGAGTCTCGACGGATCAGGGTTGGATGTGTGACATCCAAGCAGACGTTCCCTCGGCCTAATGGCTTGAGGAATAACTTGCGTTCATAGACTCGATGGTATACGGGATTCTGTAATTCACATCAAGTATCGTATTTCGCTACGTTCTTCTTCGATATGAGAGCTGAGATATCCATTGCCGAGAGTTGTTCTATATATTTTGCGACAAAAGAACAACATCACTGAAGCACTGACACCGTAAACGGTGCGGCAACAAAAGATGTGTCTCTTTTTTCATTTCGATTCCTTGGCGCGATTCGTGATGGGGGTTTGTTTGTTTTGCATCGAAGAAGTTGATCCTGACGTCTCACCCCACTCGATGGGCAAAGGGACGACAAGACCGGCTGCTCTGACACGCAAGGGTGGCGAGAGGCGACGATGCACCTGCACCTCCTCCGAAGTAGTTTACAACGCGTTCACGAGTCGTTCTGCTAGGCAGGTTTCGACAATGATCCTTCCGCAGGTTCACCTACGAAAACCTTGTTACGACTTCTCTTTCCTCTAAATGATAAGGTTCAGTGGACTTCTCGCGATGCCGCAGGCAGCGAACCGCCCACGTCGTCGCGATCCGAACACTTCACTGGACCATTCAATGGTAGGAGCGACGGCCAGTGTGTACAAAGGGCAGGGACATAGTCAACGCGAGCTGATGACTCATGCTTATTAGGAATTCCTCGTTGAAGACCAACAATTGTAAGGATCTATCCCCATCACGATGAAATTTTAAAGATTACCCGGGCCTATCGGCCAAGGCTATAGACTCGTTGAATACATCAGTGTAGTGCGTGTGCGGCCCAGAACATCTAAGGGCATCACAAACCTGTTATTGCCTTAAACTTCTTTGGCCTAAAAGGCTATAGTCCCTCTAAGAAGCTAGCCACGGAGGATCACCTCCGTGTAGCTAGTTAGCGACACGAGGTCTCGTTCGTTAATGTAATTAACTGCACAAATCGCTCTACCAACTAAGAACGGCCATGCACCACCACCCATAGAATCAAGAAAGAGCTCTCAGTCTGTCAATCCTTACTATGTCTGGACCTGGTAAGTTTCCCCGTGTTGAGTCAAATTAAACCGCAGGCTCCACTTCTGGTAATGCTCTTCCGTCAAGTCTTTTAAGTTTCAGCCTTGCAACCATACTCCCCCAGGAACCCAAAGACTTTGATTTCTCATAAGGTGCTGGCGGAGTCCTAAAGGCAACATCCGTCAATCCCTGGTCTGCATCGTTTATGGTTGAGACTAGGACGGTATCTGATCATCTTCGAGCCCCTAACTTTCGTTCTTGATTAATGAAAACATTCTTGGCAAATGCTTTCGCAGTTGTTCGTCTTTCATAAATCTAAGAATTTCACCTCTGACTATGAAATACGAATGCCTCTGACTGTCCCTATTAATCATTACTTCGATCCCGAATGCCAACACAATAGGATCGAAATCCTATGATGTTATCCCATGCTAATGTATACAAGCGTAGGCCTACTTTGAGCACTCTAATTTCTTCAAAGTAACAGCACCGGAGGAATGACCCGGCCAATTAAGGCTAGGAATGCATCATCGGCAGTAGGGACGAGCAGACCAGTGCTCACCGTGAGGCGGACCAGTTGACCCATGCCTAAGTCCAACTACGAGCTTTTTAACTGCAACAACTTAAATATACGCTATTGGAGCTGTTATTACCGCGGCTGCTGGCACCAGACTTGCCCTCTAATGGATCCTCGTTAAGGGATTTAGATTGTCCTCATTCCAATTACCAGACTCATAGAGCCCGGTATTGTTATTTATTGTCACTACCTCCCCGTGTCAGGATTGGGTAATTTACGCGCCTGCTGCCTTCCTTGGATGTGGTAGCGATTTCCCAGGCTCCCTCTCCAGAATTGAACCCTAATTTTTTATCACCTGTCACACCATAGTAGGCCACTACTCTACCATCGAAAGTTGATAGGACAGAAATCTGAATGATGCGTCGCCGGCACAAAGGCCGTGTGACCCGTCTAGTTATCATGAATAATCAGAGCAACGGGCAAAGCCTGCGTTGACCTTTTATCTAATAAATGCTTCCCTTCCAGAAGTCAGGGTCTGTTGCATGTATTAGCTTTAGAATTACTACGTTTATCCGAGTAGCAAATACCATCAAACAAACTATTACTGATTTAATAAGCCATTTGCAGTTTTACAGTCTGAATTTGTTCATACTTACACATGCATGGCTTAATCTTTGAGACAAGCATATGACTACTGGCAGGATCAACCAGGTAGCATTTCTCAGTGACGTTGGCACTGCATGGCCCTCAACATGCCACGTGAGCAACAAAGAGGTCATAATAGAACACGAGCATCGTCCGTGTCAAGAGACAAAATGCATAGGCATCGAGAGACAAGGGCCTGAACCCTACTCTCAAAAATATTTTCCACATCCGAAAGTACGATCGAGCACCAATACACCGACGAGGCCATACTAATTTAAGAGGCGCACTCGGGATACAGGGCCCGATTGTGGTCCACCACGCACTCAAAAAGGCACGAGATAGAGAAAGGACGGCAACACATCCATAATTCCATCTGGCTTAGGTACGTAACACAGGATCCCGATCGCACCCATTGGGTTCAATTAGAACAAGGGGAGTCAATGAAAAGGAGTGCGGCTCGACAGTTCGATGCGGGTAGCACGGAGCCTTCCAATACACACAACCAAAACACCACTCATATGCCCATTACGTACTAGTAGTAGCACCCATGCACACTGGCCAACAACCCACCCAACCAATGTATTGGTAGGGGAGCGGAAGGAATGATGAAACGAGGGCATACCACAACCGCTTGGCACGAGAACTACGAGGGAAAAAATCCAACTGTGACTTGGTGGAGCCAAGATAGAGCCTACAAACTCAATTTATGCCCCCAGTGAGTCGTTGCCGTCAAAGGGACTTGGTACTGGGGTCACAGGCAGCTTCGAATGCAGGCAAGGCCTTGGCAAGGCCAGGGCACCGAGTGGTTGCCGACTTGGGAGGCACAAGGCGTCCCTAACATGATGGGGGAGAATAGGCAAGCTAAGCTCGATATAAGGAACTTGGTCCTGGATTCATTGGCTACATTTCTATGGGCACGGGCTTGATCGACCGAAAAATCATTACCCCAGCCACTAGCGCCGGTGATCGACCCACCACCACTGATGAGTCATTACGAGACAACCCGACCCCCATGGAAGCTGAGGACGCACCCCACCTAGGGTTGGAAGGGGGGCCATGTCGGGGGCAGCGGATCTCTACACCTTATAGAGCTAAAAAAACTTCGTCAATCTGCTACCAGGCAACATTCATATGTCTAAAACGGGGACACTTTTCTTTAGCCAACATATCCGACGCACCAAGGTGCCGATTTTGCTCGAGGCTCCCCCACATCCAGGCACCAAGGTTGCCGATGGTGTCCAAGGCTCCCGCACATCTGAGACACCAAGGTACCAATGCTGCTCGAGGCTCCCGCACATCCGATGCACCAAGGTGTCGATGCCGCTTGAGGCTCCCGTACATCCGATGCACCAAGGTGTTGATGCTGCTCGAGGCTCCCGCACATCCAAGCACTAAGGTGCTGATGCTGCTCGAGGCTCTCGTACATCCGAGGCACCAAGGTGTTGATGTTGCTCAAGGCTCCTGTACATCCAAGCACCAAGGTGCCGATGCTACTTGAGGCTCCAGTAGATCCGACGCACCAAGGTGTCGATACTGCTCGAGGCTCCCGCACATCCGATGCACCAAAGTGCCGATGCTGCTTGAGGCTCCCGCACATTCAGGCACCAAAGTTACCGATGCTGCTCGAGGCTCTCGTACATCCAGGCACATCAATAGCCGTGGGCAGTGCCCTTGACAACCCCTGCTCGCTCAATATCACTCCCCCCTTAAAGAGCTAAAAAAACTTGGTCAATGTGCTACCGGGCAACATTCTTTTTTTTTGAAAGAAAAATGACCCAAAGTTCAACCTCATCTTATTGCATCTTTAATAATAATTTCATGGATATCCACAGGATAATCCATATTAAAATACAAATCATTCTTGTTCTTAACGGCTAAGTTAGAAAGTAAATCTGCAACATTATTGCTGGTGCGGCTAATCCAATTAACTTGGACAGAAACAAAAAAATCACACGCTATACAAATCTATTTAATGCGTTGCCCAAAAATAGTGATATCTTGCTCCCTTTTTTTTACTTTATTGACCATCAGTGCAGTGTCAGATTTCAAAATTAGCTTAGCCACATTTAACCGAGTAGCCAACCTTATTCCTTCATTTAAAGCTTCTAGTTCCGCCCAGCTAACATCCATTGACTTTTCAACAAATTTATAACAGCCCCCAAGAACAAATCCGTCCTAGTCTCTCGCTATGGCTCCAACTCCACTGCACCTATTCGAAACAGCAACATCCACGTTCACCTTGACGTAGCCAGTTTGGGGTTTTTTCCACCCCTTGTTCGCCGGAGTAGAAGGGATAACCGAAGGCTCAGTCAAGTTAAAGATCCAGAAGTCTTTGTTTAAAGTTTTCACCCTTTCCCAAATCGTCATCGCTTCATCCATATTCCCTTTGAAGACCATATTGTTTCTATCGTTCCAGCTATTCCAAAGCAAAGTTAAAAAATCAGCAGCAGCCTTATTGTCTAGCACACGAAAAACATCCTCCAGCCAATCGATACAGTTGTTGTAATCCCCTTCGAGCAGTCTGTTGTTTAAACCTCCAGCAACCAGAATTTCACAAGCCTGTAGACAGTCTTTCATTCATGAATCAGCGTTTCTTCTCTTCTTTTGCATCTCAGACAAGTATTTTCAAACCTCTGGCAGATACGAGCAATTGTCGAACGTTGGAAGGATATTGTGGCCGATCCTCCAGCTGAAAATTTTGATCTTCGGGAGCATCTTGAGTTTCCAAATGGCGCGCCAGAAAAATCTATGAGGGCCAAAATCAACTTTCTTAAGGATCAGCCATGAATAAGACGATTAGGAGGTGTAGATGCCATGCGGGTTTTGAATCCACGTCCTGGTATCTTTGATGCCATTATGAGAAATGGGAAAATTGCAAATGCAGTCCCCCAAATTTTTGCCATAAATCTCGATAACCCTCTTTCTATTCCACCGCCTGTTATAATGGTCCCACAAGTCTTTGACATTTCTCTCATTATCATTAAGGGGAGACCGATACACTGACTATCCTAAGATGCCTTCAACCCCCCAATGATCCTTCCTTATGTCAATCGTGTTGCCGTCGCCCACTTGCCAAAGAAAGCCATCCTTGAGTGCATCAACCGCCTTAGCAATGCTCGTTCAAGTGAATAAGGGTTTATCAGCCTGTTTGTATTTGAACACGTCGCCATCCGGAAAATACTTGGCACTTAACACTTTGAAACACAGCGTATCTGTTTGAGTTATAAGCCTTCAAACCTGTCTGCCCAGTAAAGCCAAATTGAAAAGTTGTAAATCCCTAAAGCGCATGCCTCCCATTCCCTTATGGTAGCACATTTTTTTCCAAGCCATCATAGCCCACCCACAGGCTTTGTCGTTGTTATTCCACCACATACGACCCATTTGTGATTGGATTTCCTCTATAATGCCCTTTGGGGCCAAGAAAACCGAAAATACATAAATCAGAATAACTTGCATTATAGCCTTGATGAAGACCTCTTTCCCTCCGTATGAAAGCAAGTTTTTTGACCAGCTCCTAACTCTGCATGTACACTGTTTGATAATATTAGTAAATGCAAAAGATTTTTTCCTGCTAACAAGAAGAGGCAATCCTAGATAAACATCTAGCTTATCAACTGTACGCATGCCGAGCATAGAACTGAAAAGATGCCTACGATCCATCGGGGTTTTTTGGCTGAACATAGTCATAGATTTTTCCTTATTAACCTCTTGGCCCGAAGCCCTACAAAAACATGCCATAATATTGACAACCTCCTCGACATCCCTTTTTTTATTTTGAACAAAAAGAAGAGCGTCAACGGCAAAAAAGAGGTGATTAATACGAGGCTTGTTTATACTAGCCCGAATTCTCTTAATCAAATTATTATTCTGAGTACGAATCAACAATTTTGAAAAAGCTTCCATACAAAATAAAAAGAGATAAGGAGAGAGAGGGTCCCCCTGTCTAAGGCCTTTTTCTGGCACAATTATTTCAGAAAGGGTAGAATTGCACTTGACTACGTAACGAACCGATCGAACGCATTTCATAATTTTCGTCACCCAATCATCGGCATAGCCTATTTTTTTCATCACCTCCTCAATGAAAGCCCACTCCACTCGATCGTATGCTTTTCTAATATCGAGCTTAATGGCAAATCCTTTGTTTGGACCATTCTTAGCACTTTGTAGATAATGGACTAGCTCATGGGCAATCAAAATGTTATCATGGACCATCCTCCCCGGAACAAAAGCACTTTGATTCTGGCTAATGCATAATGGAAGTGTTTCCTTCATCCGATTTGCTAGCACCCTGGCGACGATTTTGTATATCACCCTGCAAAGACTAATAGGCCTAAAATTAGTCATGTCCACTGGCTCTTTAATTTTAGGGATTAAAACAATCATGGTATCATTTAAATAGTCCACATCTTTTTCTCCCCTAAGAATATCAAGGCACAGTTTAATAACATCCTCTCCAACAACATCCCAATTTTCTCTGAAAAATTTCCTGACAACCCATCAATTCCCAGGGCTTTTCTAGGATCCATTTGATTGAAGGCCTCCTTGATCTCGTTTTCCGTAAAGTCCTTCAGCAATCTGTCATTTACATCACCTGAAATACAACTCTCAATATAGTCAAGGTTTAACATAGTGTTTGAATTTAAATTTGACTTGAATAACTTTTGAAAATACTCCTTGATCACCTTGCTTATATCCACTGTATTCTCTCTCCAGTAGCCGTTCATGTCTTTTAGCCTAACAATGCTATTTTTTTCCCTCCTGTTGGTAGCTCTAACATGAAAAAATCAGGTATTCCTGTCCCTTTCTTTTAACCATTGGACCCTAGATCGTTGAGCCCAATATTTCTCTTTTTCGTCCATCAGCTTACCAAGCTTTATTCTCAAAGCTTTAAGCTTATTGCTCGCATAAATACTCCCCTGGCTATCAATGACTTTGTTTATATTTGCCTGCAAGGTACCCATCTGGTTGCGCATTTGTTTAAGCTTTTTATATTGCCATCAACCAAGCTCTTTACCCACCAACTCAATCTTTCCCATAATATCCTTAGAACTTTTCTGCTACGCTTCCTTGATAATTTTCTTTGCTTCCTCATCTTTAGCCCAGCAAACATCGTATTTAAAACCAAGCCTTGGATCTCTAAGTCTATCTCTCGGCTTCCGACCTTCAGTATCTAAGATAATGGCATCGTGGTCAGAAGTTGATTGAAGGATCACCTTAGTCTCCAAAAAGGGGAAACTAGCCACATCGTTAGCAGACGTTAAAAACCAATCAAGTCTCTCCTTAACCAATGCAGTACCTTCCCTGTTATTAACCCAGGTAAACCATCCATTATCAGTTTTCAAATCAACCATCGAGAGCTCATCAACGACTTCCCTAAAGTCCTCCATAAGAGCACTTGGCTTTCTCCTACTCCCTCTTTTTCTGCATTGTCGAGAATGGCATTAAAATTACCCCCGATGATCCATCTCTCCTTAACAGACTTTCCAACCCTTCTCAGCATATTCCACAAGCATTGTCTTTTGTTTGGTTCGGCATTTCCATAGAATCCCGTGAACCGGATGGGATTGTCATTCTCCATGTGGATAATCGAGTCAATATAGTTACCGAAATAAGTTTGAACTTCGACCTGATTGCTTTTCTTCCACATCATGACTAGTCCACCACTCTTGCCATTCGCGTTAACAGTCAAGCAACCTTCCATTTTACACTTACTGCGAATAAAAGAGAATTTATTAGCATTGATTTTCGTTTCACAAAGGAAGATTATGTCAAGACCATTTGCAACGAGCAGTTGCTTTAACTCACGAATGTCGCTGGATTTCCAATCCCACGACAGTTTCAGCAGAGGATCTTCATTGGTTTTTGCGCCCTACGAAACCATCTCCTTTGAAACGCTAAACTCGCCAGGACAGTGATAGAGCTTTCACCCTTTTTGACTCCTTTGATGCATCAAGGAAGTGACAATATAATGGAAAATCCACGACCCGATCACCGGGAATCCAGCAACTTCCCAAGGCAAAGAGACTGCAATGTAAAAACACAGCAAAGAGGAAAGCAAAACAGTAGCATTCCAAAAAAGAACCGACACCATCACCGGCTATTTTACTAAAATAATCCAAAAAATTTTGATATTTACAAAAATGACCCAGGTTCAGAAACAATCACAAAAATAACCTGAAATGAACCGTAAAATTGGGTTTTGACTTCATCAATGGCGGCACCAACTCGTATTTTGCACCCATGATTGCCAAATGATTGTGTCGAGCTTTAAAAATTAATTTTTTAGTTTTGGCATCAATGGTCGGAACCATGGTTTTTTTAAAATCGTATCATATTGGTATACAAAATACGAGTTAAAAAATTTTTGGAGTCTTGGCTTTCACAATGGCCTAAGCACCCAGCATACAACAAAAAGAAAATTCGATTTTTTTCAAAAATTTTTTTCCTCTCTAAAAAATATGAGTTTTAAAAAAATTTTGGTCTTTGACTTTGTCAATGGTCAGACTCCAGTATAACCAAAAAAATTCGATTTTTTTCAAAAATTTTTTGCTCTCTAAAAATACGAGTTTTAAAAAAATTTGGGTCTTGGCTTCATCAATGGCGGCACTCAAGATAACAAAAAATTTGATTTTTTTCAAATTTTTTTTGCTCTCTAAAAAATACGAGTTTTAAAAAAAATTTTTGGTCTTTGGCTTTGTCAATGGCGGCACCCAAGATAACCAAAAAAAATTTCGATTTTTTTCAAAAAAAATTTTGAAAAAAAATCGTAATTTTTTTTTTAATTATCTTGAGTGTCGCTATTGATAGACCAAAGACCCAAAATTTTTTTAAAACTCGTATTTTTTTAGAGAGCAAAAATAAAAATTTTGAAAAAAAAATCGAATTTTTTTGTTGTCTTGAGTCTGCGCCATTGACATGACAAATACTACCAAAATTTTTTTAACTCGTATTTTGTATACCAATATGATACGATTTTTAAAAGAAAATACCATGGTTCTGGCCATTGACAGGCCAAAACTAAAAAAATTAATTTTTTAAAGTCTGACACAATCATTTGGCAATCATGGGTGCAAAATACGAGTAGGTGCCGGCCATTGACAGGCCAAAACCCAATTTTATTGTTCATTTTAGGTTATTTTTGTGATTGTTTTTGAACCTGGGTCATTTTTGTAAATATCAAAATTTTTTAGATTATTTTAGTAAAATAGCCCACCATCACCTAATCATTCTAAAAGACTCATCCACCATAAAAAACCTCATACCCGATTCAAGAAAGAAAAAAACACAAAACCCTGGAGACAAAGAAGACGAAGCAGAACCTTACTTATAAACGAACAGCTTCTAAAAAAAAGAACCGCAAGAAAACTTAGAAAACAGATGAAAAAAATTGAAAACTACAAGAAAAGAAGATCAAAGTAGACAAAACGAGCAGAAATTTGAATAATGACTGACTTGGAGAACTCGTCAACAAGAAAGCCAACAAAACAAAACAGAGGAATGCAAAAAAAGAAACGAAAGACACACCAAACCTGGCAAAACACCAAAGCCACCAAGGAGAAAACACAACAAGATAACGAGAGGAAAAACACCAAATTCACAGAAAAACACGAGGCAGCCAAACCCATAAAGAAACGCAACGTCAAAAACGCGCCCAGCCTTGCATGCAAAAACAAACGTAAAAGCAACAAAACTAAAAGAAACCCTAGGAATCCATGCAGAAACGCCGTGAAAAGGACGTAGAAGAGTCAAAAGAAAACCTATTCGAAACACCGTGGGACCCGCAATCAATCGCAGTAATCACAATCCCAAACAAACTCATAAAAAAACAGAAGAAACAGACCCACCCACAATACCAAGAAATAAAAGAAAAGAAAAAACGGACAAAATTCACCGTAGAATCAAAAGAAGAAGGCCTTGAGGGAAACGTCTTGTCCGTCACCAATGGCATCAGAACCAAACATGTCACAACAGTAGCAACGTACAGTCACCAAACAAAAAATAATAAAACATCGAAAAAATAATCAAACACTAACAAAGCACCCCATTTAGAACTAGAGGTGTGTATGGGTTGGGCCGGGTTTGGGCTGGGCCTAGATAAAATTTTAGACTCATTTTTTAGGTCCGGTCCCGGCCCGAAATATGAGTTTAAAAATTTTTCCAAGTCTGGCTCGAAATAAAATTGTTAAGCCGAGCCTGGCCCATATTAATTTTTTTAACTTATTTCATTAAATAAAAAATTTAAAATATAATAAATCATCAAATATATTTAAAACAAATATTAAAACAAGAAGCAAATAAAAACTGATATTAAAACAATTCTTAAAACAAAACACAAATTAAAAATATAATAAAAAGTGATTATATTAAAATTAAAAATAAAATGTAAATATGATTAAAAATAAAAAAATATATATTTAGTATATAATTCGGGCGGCAGGGCCAGGGCCAAAAAAGTTTTACCCGAGCCCTACCCGTTTTCTAAATCGACCTCGTTTTTTTGCCTAAACCTATATTTCGGGCCTATATTTTTATCCGAACCCTCCCATTTTTCGGGCGAGCCTTTGGGCCGGGCCGGGTAGCCCGGCCTATGCACACCTCTACTCAGAACCCTTCAAACTGCCATAATATTCAAGAAAATAAGGCAGACACACAAACACAAAAACAAGAAAGCAAATCGTCCAAATCTTGGAGAAAAACCAAGGTGTCGATGCTGCTCGAAGCTCCCGCACATCCGACACACCAAGGTGCTAATGCTGCTCGAGGCTCCCGCACATCTGACGCACCAAGGTGCCGATGCTGCTCGAGGCTCCCACATATCCGATGCACCAAGGTTTCGACGGTGTCCAAGGCTCCCGTACATCCGAGCACCAAGGTGCCGATGCTACTCGAGGCTCCCACACATCCGAGGCACCAAAGTGTCGATGCTACTCAAGGCTCCCGCACATCCGAGGCACCAAGGTGCCGATGGTTCTCGAGGATCCTACACATCCGAGACACCAAGGTGCCGATGGTGCTCGAGGCTCTCGCACCACTGACGTCCTAGGTTGCCGATGGCGTCCAAGGCTCCAGCACGTCCAAGCACCGAGGTGTCGGTGATGCCTGATGATCCGGCATGACGAAGGGCCTAAGGTGCTGGAGGCTCTTATTCCAAGAGGGGTGGGACTGGGATGATTCAAAAGGGGAGGGACCGGGACGACTCGTTGCATCGTTTTCTATATTTCGGGATGTCTCGTCGGAGCACCACCAGGAAAACTCACCGGAGCATCGCCACAAATGGATCACCGAAGCACCGCCGAGAACCTAACTGACGGTGAAGGGCACCGACGTCCGGGCATGAAATGGGCGTGGGCAGGGCCCTGGACAACCCCTGCTCACTCAATATCACTTTTCCCCTAAAGAGCTAAAAAAACTTGGTCAATGTGCTACCAGGCGACATTCTTTTTTTTTTTTATTTTATAGAAAAGACTCGAAGGCCAACCTCAATTTATCACTTAAAATAATATCATGGGTTTCAATAGGATAATCCATATTAAAATCCTTAGTACAATTATTCATAGAAGCCCAATTACAAAGAAAATCTGCTGCTTTATTATAGCAGCGCGGAGCCCAAGCAAAACTAAAGTTAAAATTACAACACTATTTCAGCATGTTAAAAATTTCCTTTATACAATGGCCCATAGTAGAAAAATCAGCCTTGGTCTTATTTAGCTGATTAACCAGGCTCACACAGTCAGATTCAAAGACCAGCTTAGTCTAATTTTTAGCCTGGGCAAAATCAATACACTCCTCCAGCGCATGTAGCTCGGCCTATTCGGCTTGAACATTCTTCTCCAGCACACCCACCCGCCCGCCGAGAACAAAGCCGCCATGATCCCTTTCCACCAGACTGAAGCTCATCTTCCTACCAGTCGTACTAGCATCAAAATTTATTTTAACCACCCCTGATCAGGCTTCCTCCACCCTCTCTCTCCATCACCGATTTTGGGATCATCGGCTTCTCTAAAAAGTTGAAGATGCGGAAATCTTGACTTAAAGCAGTAGCTCTACCCCAAGTCACCATGGCCTCTTCCTCCTCGTCACGAAAAACTCTATTATTCCAACTGTTCCAAATATTCCAAAGCACCGAGATGAAATCAGAAATCGCCTTCTTGTCCAGCATACGAGTTACGTCTTCGATCCAATCCACGCACTGACTGTAAGTACCCTCGAGCACCTTATTATTAAGACCACCATAGACCAACACCGCCCGAGCCCTGGGACAATCTTTCATCACACGACGAAGGGTCTCCTTGTCAATCCCACATCTCGGGCACGTTCCATTGACCTCCCTCCTAATGCTAGAAATTTTCTCGTATGTAGGCAAAATATCATGCCCCAAGCGCCAGCAAAAGATCCTTATTTTTGGGAGAGTTTGAAGCTTCCACATCAGTCTCCAAAAGATCCGATGGGGGCCAAACCCCACATGCTTCAAAGTCAGCCAAGAGTAAGTAGACTTGGTGGAGTAATAGCCTAAAGGATTATGGAACCAAATACAATAGTCATCTAGGCTATTATGAATAAGGGAATTTTGCATATTCGATCCCCCAAGTGATCACCGTAAATCTCAAAAATCCTGCTTTCATTCCAGCCATCTTTCTCGTTATTCAACAGGTCACTCACTTTATTCTCTTGGACCTCTCATATGTTGAAACCAATCGAGGCACCTCAAAGCCCTTCAAAACCCTAATTATCACGCCAAATGTCAATCTTATTACCCCTACCCACATTCCAACCAAACCCCTCGTACACATTACTTGCGGCTCTAGCAATGCTCTGCCAAGTGAATGAGGGCTTACCGATATGCTTAGGATGGAGAACATCCCCATCCGAAAAATATTTGGCACTCAGAACTGTAAAGCATAACGTATCTTTACAACTCATAAGACGCCACACCTGCCTCCCAAGCAGAGCCACATTAAAGCGCCGAAGGTCCCTAAAACCAAGACCCCCTCATACCCTTAGGAAAGCACATTCGGTCCCATGAGAGCATATACCAGCTTCTATTCTATTCTCCCCCCACCACACCCTACAAAACATGGATTGAAGCTCCTCTAGGATGCCATTAGGGGCAAAAAAACTGAGAAAGCATAAGTAGGGACTGCTTGAAGAATCGACTTTATAAAGATCTCCTTCCCACCATAGGATAATAATCTCTTTCACCAGCTATTTATCCTATTCACCATGCGCTCCAAAATGCTTTTGAAAGCATCATACTTCTTCTCACCAATCGGGATAGGCAGACCAAGGTAAGCATCAAGGTTGGTCACCACCTTCATTTTAAGTAATTTGCTTAAACTCTCGCGTTGAGGACCAGGAGTGTTAGGGCTGAAATACACCATGGATTTGTCAAAGCTGATGCGTTGACCTGACATCCGCTCAAAAGACTCTAGAATCTTAGTAAACGCCAACACTTCATTTTGTTTATTCCTAACAAACAAAAGGGCATCGTCAACAAAGAAGAGATGGTTAATTCTGAGGCCATTCTTACTAGCCCGAATGCCTTTAATAATATGAGTCTCTTGTGCATTAATTAATATACGGGACAGAGCATCTATACAAAAGAGAAACAGATAAGGGGATAGTGGGCCCCCTTGACGGAGACCCCTCTCCGGAATAATGACATCGGATAGAGTCCTATTGCATTTTACTCTATACCAGACAATACAAACACAATCCATAATTTTATTAACCCAGACATAAGAGAAACCTATTTTCTTCAGCACATTCACAAGAAAACTCCACTCCACCCGATCATAAGCTTTGCTGATATCGAGCTTGACTACACATCCTTTGTTCGAGCCATTCTTGAGCTACGAAGATAGTGCATGAACTCATGGGCAACTAAAACATTGTCGCGGATCATCCGATTGGGAACGAAGGCGCTCTGATTTTGGCTTATACACAAGGGGAGGACCTCCTTGAGTCGATTAGCAAGGGTCTTTGAAACAATCTTGTAGATAACCTTGTAAAGACTAATTGGTCAGAAGTTAGCCATTTCACAGGGATTTTTAATTTTCGGGATTAAAACAATCAAAGTTTCATTAACACATCCAGCACTCTTCTCGCCCTTAAGAATATCATGGCATAATCTCAAGACGTCATCCCCCACTGTAGACCAATGTTCCTTAAAAAATCTTTTCAAGAGCCCATCGATCCCTGGAGCCTTACACGGGTCCATTTGTTTAAAAGCCCTCAAGATCTTTTCATCCGTAAAAACATCATTAAGCCTCCTGTTAGTTTCCTCATCAACGCAAATAGGGACATTGTAACACCCCTTACCCGAGACTGTTGCCAAAATCGAGCACGAGGCATTACTAAACTTAATCTATCACTTAAATAGTTTTAAAATTGTTTATTTAAACTTTTCGGAATGTGCTGTCATTCTGCGTGGTAGTCGCCTAAAAATTCATATCTTGAGTTCTGAAACTCAAAATTTAGATCCGTAATTTTTTTCTGAAACTAGAATCATATATCTATCTACTAATTTTTTTCTAGAATTTTTGACTTAGCCAATTAGTACAGTTTATTAGTTAAAGTTACCCCTGTTTCAGAATTCGACTGCACTGACCTCTACTTACTACGAACCACTTTTCTCCCTATACAAAATTAATATAACTATAATGTTTGTTTATATTAAAACTATATTCAATAAGGATTCTAACCATATAAATTACACCACCTAATTATTTTTTTACAATTTATGGTGAATTTCCAAAGTTGAAACAGGGGATCTAGAATTTTCTCTGACCCTGTTTCACTAAAACTCAGATATCTCATAAAATATAATACCTTTACCTGTTTTGCTTATTCCATAAGAAAATAGACACAATAAGCTTTAATTTCATATATTATTCACCATTAAACCATGTCTCTACGATTTTTAGCGATTTTTCAAAATCACATTATTTCTGATACTTGAATCTGTTTTAAGTTACTTTCATATTTTTCTTAGTTTTCATGTGATAGTTACTACTTATTCATACATACAATTAAACATGTATATCATCAGCCATTCTATTAGCTAATCACTAGCAAGTATTTACACATCATTCATTGATCATATCATATCAAAAGAAACCAAGTTCCTATACATGCCATACACAAAACTAAACGTCTAACTATACCAATGTGATTTCTTCGATAGTGTGATCGGGTCTCCGACGTTTCCTTCGATCCCCGAGTGGCTTGATAAAACTATAAGAAAAAGAAAATAAAGAGAGTAAGCACTAGGCTTAGTAAGCTTACAAGCAAATAAATTACAACATTCAAAGCATAATGAATGATTATACATAATGTCACCTAGCCTCATAAACTTTCTTTACTTCTCATTTTCTACCTTCTTCTTTACTTACTTACCTTCTTTCTTACTCCGACCTTTCACTATTCATAAATATAATCTACCTTCCCTTTTGCTGATAATTCACTGTAATTTAACGTGTACAATGACCCATTGAACCACTCGGAATACTAAGGATACCGGGTCGCTCTGTCTATCAATATCTCGCCAATGCCATGTCTTCGACATGGACTTACATGAATTATTCTGTCTCCAATGCCATATATATGTCTAATATGGGCTTACATGGCTCATTCCTGTCTCCAAAGCCATATATCTCGATATGGACTTACATGGCTCATTTCCTGTCTGTCCCTGTCTGTCAACCCCAATATCCTAACATTCCTAAGGTTCAAACGAGGCTTCCTAATGCTTTTCTCTGTCACTTTGCCTTTAATTTGACTTTAAATATTCTCATAAAATAAGTATATAAATGCTGGAAATTTACAATAATAATGTAAAATAAAAGAATATTGCATTTATTTATTGTAAACTTACCTCGTATGCAAAAATAGCTACTTTTATCATTTCGTCCACAACTTGGTATTTTCTCCATTTTAGCCCGAATTTCAGTTTTCCTTGCTCTATCATTTAAAATATAGTCTAATTAGGACTCACATTATTCAAATTGACTCAAAATCATATTTTGGCAAAATTACAATTTTGCCCCTAAACTTTTGCATATTTACACTTTTGCCCCAAAGCTCGTAAATTAAACTTCAGCCTATTTTCTTATGTTTCATGACATGCTGGTCATTTTCCCTTCTATGGCAGCATCAAATTCATACTCTAACAAGCACTTATGACTATTAGGTATTTTTACCAATTAAGTCCTTTTACTCGTTTTTGCTTAAAACCGAGTAGTACAAATTGTCTAACATAATTTAAAACCTCATATTCTATCATAAAACACCAAAATACACAAATTTCACCTATGGGTATTTTTCCAAATATGAACTCTAGGTTGAATTATTACTACCATAAGCTTAATCGAGCTACTGGGATTCCAAAAACGTAAAGAACATTAAAGCAGGGCTTGGAATCACTTACTATTGAGCTTGGAAAGCTTGAAAACCCTAGCCATGGCTTCCCCATGCTAATTTCGGCCTCCATGAAGAAGATGAGCAAAATTGGCTTTTAATTTTGTATTTTAATTCATTTTACCCTAAATGACCAAAATGCCCTTACTACTAAACTTTCAAAAATTCCTTCCATGTCCTAATGTTGTCCATGAACTTAAAATAGGTAAAATTGCTATTTAAGACCTCCTAATTAATATTTCAAAGCAATTTCATACTAAAAACTTCTAGAATGCAAGTTTTGCAAATTATTCGATTTAGTCCCTAATCTCAACTTAAGCACTTTATGCATAGAATTTCATCACGAAATTTTCACACAATCATGCAAACATATCATAGACCTCAAAATAATAATAAAATAAATTTTTCTACCTCGGATTTATGGTTTCGCAACCACTGTTCCGTTTAGGCCCTATTTCGGGATGTTACATTTCTCCCCCCCTTCAGGGATTTTCGTCCCCGAAAATCTTACCTGTGAAGAGATTTGGGTACTGTTTTCGTATAGCCTCTTCGAGTTCCCATGTAGCCTTGTCTACCCCATGTAGTCTGACTATCTCTGAAATATACAACTCGGCCAACTTGTCAAGTGAAAAATCCATACGAACTGGGATAAAATGAGCCGACTTCGTTAACTTATCAATCACAACCCATACTGCATCTTTCTTTCTCGGTGTAAACGGCAATCCTGTCACAAAATCTATAATAACTCGATTCCATTTCCATTCAGGGACTAGCACAGGCTGCAATAAACTCAAGAAGGTACCGATGTTCGGCCTTTACCACGATGAGATCAAACATCTAGAAACAAACTCGAAATGTCCTTTTTATTCCTACCCACCAAGACATTTTCTTCAAATCATTATACATCTTTGTACAACCTGGATGAATAGACAAAAAAAACTACTATGTACTTCCTGTAAGATCTTTCGAATAAGCTCATCATTCTTTGGTACACATACCCTGGGTGATAATCAATCACTAGCTCATAATCTTTAATCAACTCTAGCCATCTTCTTTGCTTCAATTTCAAACTTTTGTGATCAGTGAATATGTGGCACTTCTCACCGTACAAATGATGTCTCCAAATCTTCAACGCAAAAATAATGGCAGCTAGCTCTAAATCATGTGTCGGATAGTTCTTTTCATGTGGCTTTAGCTGTCTAGAAGCATAAGCAATTACCTTCCCTTCCTGCATAAGTACACAACCAAGTCCATTCATGGACGCATCACTGTAAATCACAAACTCCTTACCTGGTTCTAGTTGTACTAAAACAGGAGCTTTAGTCAACGATGCTTTTAACTTGTCAAAACTCTGTTCACACTTCTCAGTCCATTCAAACTTGATATCCTTTCGCAGCAATTTTATTAGTGGGGTAGCTATCATGGAAAATCCCTCTACAAATCGCCTATAATATCCGGCAAGACCAAGAAAACTTCTAACTTCTGATACATTTCTAGGAGGCTTCCAATTAACAATGGCTGAAATCTTGCTCGAATCAACCTTAATACCTTCACCTGAGACAATATGTCCTAGAAAACCAAACTTCTCAGAACGAGAATTCACTTTTACTGAACTTGGCATACAACCTGATTATCTCTCGAATATGTAAAACTGTTCTCAAATGCTCTGCATGCTCAGTCTCATCATGAGAATAAATCAAGATATCATCAATGAACACAACTACAAACTTATCCAAGTACGGTCTAAAAATTCGGTTCATTAAGTCCATGAAAATGGCAGGAGCATTAGTCAAGTCAAATGGCATCACAAGGAACTCATAATGACCATACCTAGTCCGGAAAGCAGTCTTCAGGACATCTAACTCTTTAACTATGGCGATAGTATCCGGATCTCAAATCTATCTTGAGAACACAAGTAGCTCCTTCAATTGATCAAACAGATCATCAATTCTAGGCAATGGATACTTGTTCTTTACTGTTACCTTGTTAAGTTGCTGATAACTTATGCACAATCTCATCGATTCGTCATATTACCTTGTTTCAATTCCAGGAATTCCTTTCTCTTCTGGTCAATAAACCCCTGACTGATGTACTTTTTACGAAATTCCTCCTGAAAGAAATCCCAAGTGATCCTCTCCTTTGGTACAACTGATACAAGTGTCTTCCACCAGTAGTAGGCTGAGTCTCTAAGAAGTAATATTACACATTTCATACATTCCTCGGGTGTACAAGATAATTCATCAAAGACTCTGATAGTATTTTCTAACCAAAATTTTGCTCTTTTCGCATCATCATGTTTTGTTGCTCGGAACTCTTCTCGCCCCTTGTTTCCCGATTCTATCAATGGTGGCTTTTCTCTTATCATTGTACTGTGATTGGGAAGCTTGAGCTACATGGGTAGCCCGAGAGTCATGAGGGGTGGAGGTCTAACTACCGGATTCGCACGAACGAACTCGGCAAACCAATTATTCAAAGCTTGGAAGAGAGCTTCTCGAGTCACTCCTCCCGATTAATCACATCGCCTATTCTCGGATGGCGCTACCCCTCTCCGCGGAGCAAGGCGCATTACTTTCTACATCATCATCACCAGCTCGCTCGGGATCCATTACAATAAAACAAAATATTTAAAAATCGCGTGAGTCGTCACACTATCAAAACAGGTGTATGGCATGTATAGCTAGACCTTTACTCACACTAACTATTCAGAGAACCAACTAAACCTGCTCGATGCAATAAATGTAACACCCTTACCCGAGATCTGTTGCCAAAATCGAGCACGAGGCATTACTAAACTTAATCTATCACTTAAATAGTTTTAAAATTGTTTATTTAAACTTTTTTGAATGTGCTGTCATTCTGCGTGGTAGTCGTCTAAAAATTCATATCTTGAGTTCTGAAACTCAAAATTTAGATCCGTAATTTTTTCTGAAACTAGAATCATATATCTATCTACTAATTTTTTCTAGAATTTTTACTTAGCCAATTAGTACAGTTTATTAGTTAAAGTTACCCCTGTTTCAGAATTCGACTGCACTGACCTCTACTTACTACGAACCACTTTTCTCCCTATAAAAAATTAATATAACTATACTGTTTGTTTATATTAAAACTAGATTCAATAAGGATTCTAACCATATAAATTACACCACCTAATTATTTTTTTACAATTTATGGTGAATTTCCAAAGTTGAAACAGGGGATCTAGAATTTTCTCTGACCCTGTTTCACTAAAACTCAGATATCTCATAAAATATAATACCTTTACTGTTTTGCTTATTCCATAAGAAAATAGACACAATAAGCTTTAATTTCATATATTATTCACCATTAAACTATGTCTCTACGATTTTTAGCGATTTTTCAAAATCACATTATTTCTGATACTTGAATCTGTTTTTAAGTTACTTTCATATTTTTCTTAGTTTTCATGTGATAGTTACTACTTATTCATACATACAATTAAACATGTATATCATCAGCCATTCTATTAGCTAATCACTAGCAAGTATTTACACATCATTCATTGATCATATCATATCAAAAGAAACCAAGTTCCTATACATGCCATACACAAAACTAAACGTCTAACTATACCAATGTGATTTCTTCGATAGTGTGATCGGGTCTCCGACATTTCCTTCGATCCCCGAGTGGCTTGATAAAACTATAAGAAAAAGAAAATAAAGAGAGTAAGCACTAGGCTTAGTAAGTTTACAAGCAAATAAATTACAACATTCAAACATAATGAATGATTATACATAATGTCACCTAGCCTCATAAACTTTCTTTACTTCTCATTTTCTACCTTCTTCTTTACTTACTTACCTTCTTTTCTTACGACCTTTCACTATTCATAAATATAATCTACCTTCCCTTTTGCTGATAATTCACTGTAATTTAACGTGTACAATGACCCATTGACCACACTCGGAATACTAAGGATACCGGGTCGTTCTCGTCTATCAATATCTCGCCAATGCCATGTCTTCGACATGGACTTACATGAATTATTCTGTCTCCAATGCCATATATATGTCTAATATGGGCTTACATGGCTCATTCCTGTCTCCAAAGCCATATATCTGATATGGACTTACATGGCTCATTCTCGCTCTGTCTGTCGTCTCACAACCCCAATATCCTAACATTCCTAAGGTTCAAACGGGGCTTCCTAATGCTTTTTCTCTGTCACTTTGCCTTTAATTTGACTTTAAATATTCTCATAAAATAAGTATATAAATGCTGGAAATTTACAATAATAATGTAAAATAAAAGAATATTGCATTTATTTACTGTAAACTTACCTCGTATGCAAAAATAGCTACTTTTACCATTTCGTCCACAACTTGGTATTTTCTCCATTTTAGCCCGAATTTCAGTTTTCCTTGCTCTATCATTTAAAATATAGTCTAATTAGGACTCACATTATTCAAATTGACTCAAAATCATATTTTGGCAAAATTACAATTTTGCCCCTAAACTTTTGCATATTTACACTTTTGCCCCAAAGCTCGTAAATTAAACTTCAGCCTATTTTCTTATGTTTCATGACATGCTGGTCATTTTTCCTTCTATGGCAGCATCAAATTCATACTCTAACAAGCACTTATGACTATTAGGTATTTTTACCAATTAAGTCCTTTTACTCGCTTTTTGCTTAAAACCGAGTAGTACAAATTGTCTAACATAATTTAAAACCTCATATTCTATCATAAAACACCAAAATACACAAATTTCACCTATGGGTATTTTTCCAAATATGAACTCTAGGTTGAATTATTACTACCATAAGCTTAATCGACTCTGGGATTCCAAAAACGTAAAGAACATTAAAAGCGGGGCTTGGAATCACTTACTATTGAGCTTGGAAAGCTTGAAAACCCTAGCCATGGCTTCCCCATGCTAATTTCGGCCTCCATGAAGAAGATGAGCAAAATTGGCTTTTAATTTTGTATTTTAATTCATTTTACCCCTAAATGACCAAAATGCCCTTACTACTAAACTTTCAAAAATTCCTTCCATGTCCTAATGTTGTCCATGAACTTAAAATAGGTCAAATTGCTATTTAAGACCTCCTAATTAATATTTCAAAGCAATTTCATACTAAAAACTTCTAGAATGCAAGTTTTGCAAATTATTCGATTTAGTCCCTAATCTCAACTTAAGCACTTTATGCATAGAATTTCATCACGAAATTTTCACACAATCATGCAAACATATCATAGACCTCAAAATAATAATAAAATAAATTTTTCTACCTCGGATTTGTGGTTTCGCAACCACTGTTCCGTTTAGGCCCTATTTCGAGATGTTACAGACATGCTATAAGTCTCTATCAACATCCAAATTAACCGAGGCCTCAAAAAGGTCATTAAAATAATTCCATGCAATGTGGCAAATCTCCTCCTCATCATCATTCCAATTCCCCCACGCATCTTTAAGTCTCGTAATACTATTCTTTCTTTTATGACCCAAAGCCCGAATGTGGAAATAGCGGGTGTTTCTATCCCCTTCCCTCAGCCACTGGGATCACGCCCTAAGCGCCCAGTATCTTTCCTCCACATCGTAAAGATGGCCTAACTTACCGCGAGCTTGTTTAAGAAGACTCATAGTCCACTCATTCATACGACCATCCATGAGCTTACTAATCTCCTTCTCCAGCCCTTTTATTTTATACTTCAATCTTCTATAATGTTGGTACTGCCACGGGCCCAGTTTGTCACGCGTCAGATCCATTTTCTCCAACATGTTGTGATCCTCCTTCGACCATATACTTGTAATGATGACTTTAAGCTCTTGCTCCTCCGCTCAGCATGTATCATATCTAAACCAAACCCTATAGATAGCCCTCTCCCCTTTGGGCTTGCTACCATCAGTATCCATCATGACAGCCTCGTGGTCAGGCTTGGATTGGCGAACAATATAAGAAGTGAGAAAGGTCAGTTTTTCCATGAAGACATCAGAGACAACAAATCTATCCAGCCTTTCTTTAACAAGCCTATCTCCTTCCCTATTATTCGTCCGTGTAAACCACCCATTGCATGGTTTAACATCGGTTAGATTTAACTCCTCCAAGGTATCACAGAACTCATCCCTCAAAATCTGGAGTTTTCGATGGCCATCCTCCTTCTCAGAGTCATTCAAGATGGCGTTAAAATCGCCCCCCACAATCCAGCCTTCATTCACCTTACTTTTCACCTTCCTCAACATATCCTAAGACTGTGTCTTAAGCTAGGGTCGGTCTGACCATAAAATCTAGTGAACCCAAACACCTCATCATCATCCAACCTAACAAGCGAGTCAATATGATATTTAGAGTACTTTTGGACCAAGACATTCACGCCTTCCCTCCACAGCAACGCTAGCCCACCACTTCTCCCCTCCGAATCAACCGCAAGACAACCCTCCATCCTGCAGATAGTGCGAATACGATAGAATCCGTTAGAATGGATTTTGGTCTCACAAAGAAAAACAATATCAGGAATTTGCTTTAGCTCGCGAACTGTCGCTGGGTTCCCAACCTCACGACAGTTCCAGCTAAGGATTTTCATGGCTCTTGGCCGGGCTGGTCGCCAGCCACCGCCTTAAAAGGTGAGACATTTTCTAAGAGCTTCATCTTAACAATTCTAGCTGGACTCTCTTCCGTATTGTTGCCATTTGATCCCCTGTGTCTTTTTCGTTTGCTTTTGAAACTTCTCATTCCATCCCTCATGGTCTTATGGCCTTTTCTTTCCATTGGAGAGGTGGACATTAACTCTTCTTCACAAGCCTTCTCCTTTCCTGTATTACCATGCTGCTCACTTTCAGCCCTCGAGCTAGTTTGACTCTCTTCTTTTTCTTCATTCACTCGGGCTTCTGATGCTACCAATTCCACACCATTTCTTCTCAAGCCCTCTCTTGGTTTGGAGTCACAACAGGTGCCCTCATCTAGCTTCCATACTGGATTTGAGTCATTCAGCCCAGCACCTTCCTTGTTATTTATGCACATCTTCATGGTATGACCAATCACCCCGTATTCATAGCAAAAATCTAGAAGTCGTTAGTACTTTATTAGCCCTATCTTTTCCTCTCCAGCCTTGTCGACCATTCTCACAACCCTCCTTAAAGGTTTTAACACATCTATCTTAACTTTAATCCTCATAAATTCTGTCCATCCTCCAAATCGGTCCTTTCAATCAATCGCCACCAACTCCCCTATAGCATTCCCAACATCAAATGCCAATTGACGATCCATAAGTTCAATGGGAATATTATAGATTCTTAACCAAAATGGTGACAACCAGAATTCATAAGATTCAAAATCCTTCCCCTTTTCAAAAGGCAGCATTGAGAATAGGCATCTATCAAAGAGCCAGGGCGAGAGGTTTAAAATTCGGCTTCGATCCTCCAGGCACCCAAACTTAACGATCACGACCCCTTCTTTTAGAGCAACAAAATCTATCTCTTCTTTTGTGTACCAAAGCGATCGAAAAAACCCTGTATATCGCCTCTCTGTTGGGGACCTCTGACGCCATTATCTTGCCCACCGCCCAAGATTCAAAGCCTTGGATATTGTTATCACCTTTCGTAGTGATATCTTGCACAGCTTCTTCCTCCGAAAATTTCAGTCTCTCTTGTTGTCGAATCCTTCTCTGGCCTATTTTCCATAGCCTGGCCGAAAGACCCAAACCAAAACAAACAAGGAAAGAAAGGAAAAGGTTCCAAGAAGACCACAGAACTGATGCCCAGCGCACGTCGAAAAAAAGGACGAAAATCACAACCACAGAATCTGTCCTGTAATAAGGAAAAGATAGATAAATCTTGCGAAATCCAAAAGAACACAAAAACAAAACAGAAACAAAAACAC
This sequence comes from Gossypium anomalum, assembly GCA_025698475.1. Taxonomy (NCBI): domain Eukaryota; kingdom Viridiplantae; phylum Streptophyta; class Magnoliopsida; order Malvales; family Malvaceae; genus Gossypium; species Gossypium anomalum. Next base: position 27,948,383 of record CM046960.1, read on the forward strand.
ATCAACAGGGAGGCCAGTAAAGACGGAAGAGTGCGAGAGCTCTAAGGCGCCGACTAGCCAGCAGGCAGCCACAAAAAGAAAAAACTAAAACACAGCAAGAAACACCAAATAACACACCGGAGATGAGAAATCACTCGACCAAACTTAGGCAACTGAACAGAAAAACTGAACGTAAAAGAAAACCAACATGCATAAAAATCTGTACACTAACCGAGAGGAAGCAATGAAACCCTTCTTTCATGCAGAAATGACTAAATTGGTATGTAGAAAAGTCAAAAAAGAACATAAAATTTCTGGCCACCGTGGGGCCCGCAACCATAATCAGCGTAATAAATCGGAAAGAACCAAGCAAGATACGTATAAAATGACCACAAGCATAATCATGCCAACCACAGAATAAAAAACTAAAGAAAAGAAATCGGACAAAAATCACCATAAAACATGAAAAAATAGCCCTGCCAGAACATCTTGTCCAACCATCAAAATCAAAGCACCGTACCCCCCTCGAACAAACAAAAAAAGGTAAAAAAAAAAAAACATATCAAAACAAAATTCACATCCAAATCAAAACACTCAGATCCCTCCAAACAGAATAAGGCAGACACACAAGCACTACCAGGCGACATTCTTTTTTTTTTTTTTTTAAAGAAAAACTATCTAAAGATGAACCTTATTTTATTGCATCTTTAATAATCATGTCATGGATATCCGCCGGGTAATCCATATCAAAGTACAAATCATCTGTGTTCTTAAAGGCTAAGTTACAAAGTAAATCCGCTACATGATTGCTGGTACGATTAATCCAATTAACATGGACGGAAACAAAAAAGTCAAAAGCATTACAAGTCTGCTTAATATGTCGTCCAAATACAGTAATATCTTTATTCCTCTTGTTGATCGAATTGACGAGCCTAGCATTGTCAGATTCCACAATAAGCCGCGCGACCTTTAATCTAGCCGCCAGGTTTAAACCTTCTTTAAGCGCTTCCAACTCTGCCCATTTTACTTCCATAGCTTTATCAACAAACTTATAGCAACCCCTGATAACGAAGCCATCTTGGTCCCTCGCGATAGCGCCAAAGCCACTGCTCCCATTAAAAACAGCAGCGTCCACGTTCAGTTTGATGTAGCTAGAGGGGGTTTAATCCACTCTTTAATCGTCAAAGTCGGGGGTATAATAGCTGGCTCCGTCAGGTTGTAAATTCTAAAGTCCTTGCTTAACATGGTCACCCTTTCCCAGACTGTCACCGCTTCATCCATTTTCCCTTTGAAAACCATATTATTTCTATCATTCCAGCTATTCCAAAGCAAGGTTAAAAAATCAGCAGCAGCTTTCTTATCTAGCTCACAAAAACATCCTCGACCCAATCGATGCAGTTGTTGTATTCCACAGTGAGCAGTCTATTGTTTAAACCACCAGCAGCCAAAATATCACGAGCCTTTTGACAGTCTTTCATGGCATGAATCAGTGTTTCTTCTCTGTCTTTGCATCTCAGACAAATATTTTAGAAACCCTGACGGATGTGAGCAATATTGTCGAAAGTGGGGAGAATGTTGTGGCCAATCCTCCAGCTAAAAATTTTGATTTTCGAAAGCATCTGAAGCTTCCATAAGGCGAGCTAGAAAAATCTGTGAAGGCTAAAACCTACTTTCTTAAGGAGCAGCCATGAATAAGCCGACTTAGACGTGTATAGTCCATGCGGGTTTTGCATCCACACCCTCGTGTCTTTAATGCCATTATGGGAAATGGACAAGTTGCAAATACACTGCCCCAAACTTTCACCATAAATCTCGATAATCCTTTCCCTATTCCACCGCTTGTTATTATGGTCCCACAAATCCTTGACCATTCTCTCATCATGATTAAGAGGAGACCGACAAACTGACTCTCCTCGAATGCCATCAACCCCCCAATGATCCTTCCTAATATCAATCGTGTTGTCGTCGCCCACTTGCCATAGAAAGCCATCCTTGAGAGCATTAACCGCCTTAGCAATGCTCGTCCATGTGAAGGAGGGTTTATCACCCTGTTTGTAACTGAACACGTCGCCATCCGGGAAATACTTGGCGCTTAACACTTTGAAACACAGTGTATCTGTGTGAGTCATAAGCCTCCAAACCTGTCTGCCCAGCAAAGCTAAGTTGAAGAGTTGTAGGTCCCTAAAGCCCATGCCTCCCATTCCCTTGGGGTAGCACATTTTTTTCCAAGCCATCATAGCCCAGCCGCGAGCTTTGTCATTGTTATTCCACCACATACGACCCATTTGTGAGTGGATTTCCTCGATAATGCCCTTTGGAGCCAAGAAAACTGAGAACGCATATGTCGGAATAGCTTGCATTATTGCTGTAATGACCCGGATTTTACCGATACTGAAAAAAAAAAAAGAAGAAAAAGAAAAAGAGTAATTTCGAGTCTCTGTTTATGAAAAATGGATTAAGTAAATATTTATTAAAAATATTTCTTAAGTAAAATGAGTGGTTAATTAGAGTTTAATTAAGTGAATTTAATTTAATTAAGAGTGATTAGGAAAAAGGATTAAGTTGAATGAAGTGTAAAAGTTTAATTACAGAATTAATGAAGATAAGGGGGACTAAATAGGCAATTAAGCCTATTCTAAAGAATGAGGCGGCAAAAACATAAAAATCTTTGATTTTTATGTTGTTTAAATTATAAATATATTATTAATGTTATTATTTTATTATATTATAAATTAAATTAATTATATTATTATATTTTGAAATAAATTAAGAGAAAGACAAATGTAAGGATATAAATGGATACAAATGTTAAATAAATATTGGTTATTTAGTAGATTTTTATTGTTATTATATTATATATATAAAACAAATGGAATTAAAAAAAAAGGAGAAGATAGAAAAAGAAACAGAATGAAACGAAACAGAGAGCAGGGGAGAAAAAGAAAGAAAGAAAAGAAAGAAAGGGAGAAAAGGGAAATTTCAAGGTTTGAAGCTTTAAGCTTTAATAGGTAAGTCAATCAAGTCCTTTTTACTTAATCTTGATGTTTTAGAAGTTTCAGAACAAAGTTTTGATGAAATTAAGTTGATATTTTAAAAGTTATTAGATTTCTAAATATTATCCATGATAAATAAAATGATGAATTAAGGGCTAAATTGATAGAAATTCAAGTTAGAAATGATATAAGGATTGAATTGTAAAGTGATTCATAAGTTTTATGCTTTAAGGACTAAATTGAAAGAATTTAGAAATTATGGTTTTATGATGAAAAATAGATATTTATGTCTAAGTTGGTTAAAAATTGAGTAGAAGTAAAGTATGAATTAAGATGGAAAAGTAAGTGAATTTAGTTAGGATTAAATTGAAATTAAAAGTAGAAAATCAACATTTTGCACTAAGACTATTTTAGACAGCAGCAGTAGTTTAAGTTTGAAAAATCACCAAAATTTGTATAAATTGAATTATAGGATGAATAAAATATAGAATTAAATCTTATTGAGTCTAGTCTCTTATAGAAGAAACGGTATAAGCAATTGAATTGTAAATTATGAGATATAATGAATTTTGTGAGACAAGGTCAGAATGAATTCGGGTTCCCCTGTTCAGACTTTGAAAAATCATAAAAAAATGAATAAAAATAATTAGGTGCTTAAATTTATATGTATAGAATCCTGAATGAGTCTAGTTTTAATATAAATAAACTAGAACATCATTTTAATTCTGTACAAGTAGATAATTAATTTTTAGCGGAGAAGGGTCAGAACTATCAGACAGCAGAACAGGGGAGAATTTAATGAACAAAATGTACTAATTGGCTAAACCAAAAATTCTGAAAATTTTATGGTAATAATATATGTGATTATAGTTTCAGATAAAATTTATAGATATTAATTTGGAGTTATGTAACTCAAGAAATAAATAATTTAGTGACTATGACTCAAATGGACAGTTTTGAATGTACATATAAGTAAATAGTGAAATTATTGATAATGTTACTTGTTGCATGTTATATAAATTAAGGATGTGGAATGGAGAGGAGGAGGAGGAAAATATATATAAATATTCAGCAAGCATGGCTAATTTGCATGTTTTAGGCTTAAGGACTAAATTGAATAAAAGTAAGACTTTATGGGCGATTTTATAAAAATATCAAAAATGACCAAATTGCATGAAATGGATTAATTTTATTATTTAAATTACAAAATTGAATGGAATTATTAATTTAGTTCAAGATAGGGGGAAAACATGTTTTAGGGATTAAATTGAAAAGTGTTGAAATTGTGAAAAATTTTGATATTTTATAGAATTCATGGATCATTATCGATATGTATGATAATAATAGCTGAAAGTAAGGATTAAATTGCAAGAATTTTATTTTCTTGACCCTAAGGATGAAATCGTCATTAATTAAAAGTTTAGGGGCAAAATAGTAATTTTGCCCGGAGCATTAATTAAATGCATTAGAATATGAAATGAATGAAAATGATGGTCAAGTGTATTTATAAAGATCCGGACGACACAAATACGAGACTTGATCATGGAAAAGAAAATATATCAGAATAATGAAATCATAAACACGAACAATCAATGAGGCAAGTTTGTGTAACTTGAATTGTATTTTTAAACACTTGAAATATGTGGTTATGTAATGAAAATATGATTTGAATAGTCAATTTATGTTAATTGATGAAATATTGGTAAATACTCGATATAACTTGAAAATAAATCCCTGTTGAATGGAAGGAAAATTCGATGGATCTCTTAAAAGGAATTGACGGTAAAAAGGATCTAGCCGGACGGGTGATCCTAACTCGATATAGCCCTCCAGAAGAATATGTGGAAAATGGATTTAGCTCGGACGGTAATCCGAATTAGGGTCGAATTTAGCTTTGGGTGGTAATTGGATCAAGCTCATTAGAGTAATTGTCGTTGCAAGGGATTTAGCTGACTCGTAATCCCGACAATACTCTATGAGTTTATATTACAGTGGATTTAGCCCGGATTTGGTAATCCCATCTGTAAGGATGAGGTTCGCAGGAGTGTGCTCTCTCGATATGAAATGTGTAAGACCATGGTTGAAAGATACCATGGCAACTGATATGAAATGTGTAAGACCATGGTTGAAAGATACCATGGCAACGTGATATGAAACGAGTAAGACCATGGTTGAAAGATACCATGGCAACGTGATATGAAGCGTGTAAGACCATGGTTGAAAGATACCATGGCAACGCGTGACATAAAATGTGTAAGACCATGGTTGAAAGATACCATGGCAACGCGACGGGGAATCGAATAAGACCATGGTTGAATGATACCATGGCAACAACATGAGAAAATGAGTAAGACCATAGTTGAAAGACACTATGGCATCATGTCGAAGATAAATAAGATCGTGGAAGAGAAACGCCAAGATATCTGTTGAACAACTAATATTCAGGTAATATAACAAATGGTTAAATGAATTGGTTATACAAAATGGTAATATATTTATTGATGGATTGAATTGATAAGTATTTAAGTGAATTTTTTTTAGTGACCTGTAAATGGTAGTAATGCTCCGAAACCCTATTCTTGCAGCGGATACGGGTTAGGGGTGTTACAATTGCCTTGATGAAGACCTCTTTCCCTCCGTATGAAAGCAAGTGTTTTGACCAACTCCTAACTCTGCATGTACACCATTTGACAATGTTAGTAAAAGCAAGCGATTTTTTCCTACTAATAGGTAGAGGCAATCCTAGATAACCATCTAACTTATCAACAGTACGCATGCCAAGCATAGAGCTAAAAAGGTGCCTACGGTCCATCAGAGTTTTTGGACTAAACATAATCATAGATTTTTCCTTATTAACCTCTTGGCCTGATACCCTACTAAAACAATCCAAAATATTAATAACCTCCTCGACATCCCTTTTTTTTATTCTAAACAAAAAGAAGAGCGTCATCGGTAAAAAAAAAAGTGATTAATACGAGGCATGTTTATGCTAGCCCGAATACCCTTAAGCAAATTATTATTCTCAGCACCAATTAACAATTTTGAAAATGCTTCCATACAAAATAAAAAGAGATAAGGAGAGAGAGGGTCCCTTGTCTAAGGCATTTTTCTGGCACAATTGTTTCAGAAAGAGTAGAATTGCACTTGACCACATAAACAAAGTAATCGGACGTACTTCATAATATTCGTCACCCAAGCATCGGCATAGCCCATTTTTTTCATCACCTCCTCAATGAAAGCCCACTCCATTGATCGTATACTTTGTTCATATCGAGTTTCATAACGAATCCTTTGTTTAGACCATTCTTAGCACTTTGAAGATAATGGACTAGCTCGTGGGCAATCAAAATTTTGTCATGGATCATCCTCCCTGGAACAAAAACACTTTGATTTTGGCTAATGCATAACAGAAGCGTTTCCTTCAGCTTGTTGGCAAGCACTTTGGCCACAATTTTGTATATCACCCTGCACAGACTAATGGGCCTAAAATTGGTCATGTCCACTGGCTCTTTAATTTTAGGGATTAAAACAATAATAGTATCATTTAAACATTCCACATTTTTTTCTCCCCTAAGAATATCAAGGCACAGTTTAATAACATCCTCTCCAACAACATCCCAGTTTTCTCTAAAAAAAATTTTCGACAATCCGTCAATTCCCAAAGCTTTCCTAGGATCCATTTGATTAAAGGCCTCCTTGATCTCGCTGTCTGTAAAATCCTTCAATAATTTGTCGTTAACCTCCCCTGAAATGCAGCTCTCAATATAGTCCAGGTTAAATACACTATTAGAATTTAAATTTGACTTAAACAAAAGTTGAAAATACTCCCTTATGGCTTTGCAAATATCAACAGTGCTTTCTCTCCAGTAGCCATTGATGCCTTTAAGTCTAGCAATGTTGTTTTTTTTCCTCCTGTTCATAACTCTGACGTGAAAAAAACGAGTGTTCCTATCCCCCTCCTTTAACCAAATAACTCTCGTCCTTTGAGCCCAGAGTTTCTCCTCTGTATCCAGTAAATTGCCAAGCTTTAAACGCATATCTTTAAGTTTATTTTCCTCATGATTGCTCCCCTGGCCATCAATAATTCTATTTATCTTCACCTGCAACGACCCAATTTGATTACGCATTTGTTTTAGCTTCTTATACTGCCACCTTCCAAGCTCTTTGCCCACATTCGTAATCTTTTCCATAGTATCCTGAGTACCACGCTGCCAAGCTTCCTTGATAATCATTTTAGCTTCCTCATTTCTAGCCCAGCAGACGTCATACTTAAAATAGAGTCTAGGATGCCTAAGACCATCTCTCGGCCTCCTACCTTCAGTGTCTAAACTGATCGCATCATGGTCAGAGCTGGATTGCCGGATCACCCTTTTTCCAGGAAAGGGAAACTGTTCACATCATTGGCGGACATAAGGAAGCGGTCAAGCCTCTCTTTAACCCTAGCTGTACCCTCCCTACTGTTGACCCAAGTAAACCACCCATTGTCAGTCTTCAAGTCCACCATCGACAGCTCATCAACAATCGAGTGAAAGTCCTCTATAAGAACAATTGACTTTCTCCTACCCCTTTCTTTTTCTGCCTCATCAAGTATAGCATTGAAGTCGCCCCCAATGATCCACTTTTCATTAACAGACTGTCCAACCCTTCTAAGCATATTCCAAGAGCTCTGTCTTTTATTAGGGTCGGCATTACCATAAAAGCCCGTGAAACGAATGGGACTGTCATTCTCAACATGGATCAATGAGTCAATATGGTTGCTGGAGTAGGTTTGAATCTTGACCTTTTTGCTATCTTTCCACATCATAACCAACCCTCCACTTTTGCCTTCCGCGTTCACTGCCAAGCATCCCTCCATTCTACACTTCTTACGAACAGAATCAAATTTATTAGCATTTCTTTTAGTCTCACAAAAGAAAATAATATCCGGATCATTTGCAACGAGAAGTTGCTTCAAATCGCGAACTGTCACAAGGTTCCCAACCCCACGACAGTTCCAACATATGATCTTCATGGTTCCTGGCGGGGCTGATCACCAGCCACCGCCTTAAAGGGTGGTACACTCTCCATTAATATCATCCTAACAATTTTGGGTGGACTCTCTTCACTGTTGTTTCCATTCGGCCCCATCATGCGCTTCTTCTTATGCTTGAACCGTCCCATGCAATGACGTATGAGCTTATGACTTCTTTTTTCCACAGGTGATGTCGATATCGAGCCTTCTTCACCCCCCTTCTCATTTCCTTTCTGGCCAGACTGCCCACTTTCATCCCTTGAATTTGTTTGACTTTCCTCTTTGTCCTCATTCACAGGGATTGTTGTCTTAACTATTTCCACCCCATTTCTCCTCATGTTCCTCTCCTGGTTCGGGTTCAAAATAGGAGCCCTCATCCAACTTTCATACTGGACGTTTGAATCATTTATCCCAGCACCCGCCCTACTGTCTTGACAATTTTTAGAAATGTGTCCTATCATCCCGCACACGTAACAAAAGTCGGGGAGCCTCTCATATTTTATAACCCCTATCATTTCCCCACCATCTCTGCTCGCTAACTTCACGGTCCTCCTCAAAGGTTTGGAGATATCAATTTTAACTTTTAGCCTCATGAATTCTGTCCACGCACTATTTTTGTCCTTCCAATCTATCGCCACTAGCTCACCTATGGTGTTCCCCACATCTACTGCCAGTTCGCGATCCATGAGTTCTATAGGGATATTGTAGACTCTTAACCAAAAAGGCGACTGCCAAAATTCATACGAATCTATGTTCTTTCCTTTCACAAATGGTACCATTGAGAATAAGCATTTGTCAAATAGCCAAGGTATAAGATTGAGAATTTAGCTACGATCCTCCAAGCATCCGAACTTGACTATAACAGCCCCTTCTTTTAATGCAACAAAGTCCACCTCTTCTTTTGTATACCAAAGTGACTTAAACGCCCTATACATCGCTTCTCTGTTTGGAAGCTCTGTCACCATAATATCGCCCACAGCCCATGACTCGAAACCTTAGACTTTTTTCCATCATTTGTGCTCATAATTTGAACTGATTCTTCTTCCGAGAATTTCAACTTCCTCAGGAGCACATTTTTCTCTGTTATGAGTTAAAATTGAGAATAGAGAAGGGAAAGAGAGAAGAAAGGAAGAAGAAATTTGGTGAGAGAGATCTGATAATTTCCTTCAATAATTTCATAACTGTACCCATACAGCTCAGACTTAAAATAAAGAAACTAACACCAATAACGTGATTCATTCTGTTACAATTAAAACGCTCCGTTTAACTAACCTCTACGCTTCGTTTTGCTGAGTCAACTTAAGGTCAAAACTCACCGTATTGTTCAAAAACAGCTCCTTATTTCTAATTCATTTTTTTAGTCCATAACATTCTCATCCGTTGATATTGTCGTATCACTATTCGGCCTTTCCTCCATTATTCAAACGAGAAGAACACGACCTCAAAAAACAAGAAAGAGGAACAAACAGGCCCCAAGACCAAAAACCCGCAAGACAGCGAAACCTAGCAGCACACGAAAAAGAAAAAAACAAAAGACGCAGCAAAACTAATCTAACGTAACGTAAAAGAAACCTGTAAACTTGCGTATTAAACTAAAGCAAAGACAACCAAAAACACGAATCCAGGAAATAAGCAAAAAGACAAAAAAGATGCTAAAAAACTACAACTACTACGCAAAAAAAAAACCCAGAAAAAAGAAAAAATCCCAACAAGAAAACCAAAGAAAACCACGCAGGAGATGAGAGACGGAGCACACAACCCTTAGATAAAAAACTGAGAAAAGAACATGCAAAGAAATCGTACATGCATGCAAAACAGTCAAAAAGACGATAGGGTTTACAAGAAACCCTTAATCCATGCAAAGACGGTGAAAAAAGGGTAGAAGAGTCAACTACACTGACTTTTCTTATCCACCGTGGGACCCGGCACCAAGCTTTTAGCGACTTATCCCAAAAAAACCATGCACTTCACACGTAAACAATGAAAAACGCACCCAAAAAACACCAAGAACCGATAGAGAATAGCAAAAAGGACAAAAATCACCGTGAAGAATCGCTCGATGGCACTGCAAGAACGTCTTTTCCAGTGTTAATCAAACATCAGATCCTTTCGCATCAAAAACAAATGCACCGAACAGTATCAAAAGCCAACACAAAGACCAAAATTATAAGGCCACACAAAACAAATCAGCACCCACAAAACCTTCCTTACTGTCACAATATTCGATACCCACAAAACCTTCCTTACTGTCACAATATTCGATAGAATACAGGAAGACACACGAACGAAAAAATACGAAAAGAAATCGCCTAAAACTTGGAGAAATACCTACCAGGCGACATTCTTTTTTTTTAAAGAAAAACGACCCAAAGTTTAACATCATAGCATCTTTAATAATCATGTTATGGATATTCGCCGGATAATCCATATCAAAATACAAATAATTCTTGTTCTTAACGGCTAAGTTACAAAGAAAATCGGCTACATTATTGCTGGTGCGTCTAATCCAATTAACTTGGATAGAAACAAAAAAATCAAAAGCATTACAGGCCTGCTTAATGTGTTGACCAAAAATAGTAATGTCTTTGGTCCTCTTGTTGACCACATTGGCGATCCCAGCATTGTCAGATTCCACGATTAGCTGCGTCACCTTTAATCTAGCTGCCAATTTCAATCCTTCATTAAAAGCTTCCAACTCCGCCCATCTAACATCCATTGACTTGTCAACAAACTTATAGCATCCCCCGATAACGAAACCATCTTGGTCCCTCGCGATAGCGCCAATGCCACTACTCTCGTTCAAAACAGCAGCGTCCACGTTAACTTTGATGTAGCCAGACGGAGGTTTCTGCCATTCTTATTCGTCATAGTCGGGGGTATAATTGCAGGCTCAGTCAGGTTATAAAGTCTAAAGTCCTTACTTAAAATCATCGCCCTTTCCCAAACCTTCACCGCTTCATCCATTTTCCCCTTGAAGACCATGTTGTTTCTATCATTCCAGTTGTTCCACAGCAGGGTTAAAAAATCTGCTCTAGCTTTTTTATCTAGTTCACGAAAAACATCCTCCAACCAATCGATACAGTTGTTGTAATCCCCTACGAGCAGTCTATTGTTTAAACCAACAGCAGCCAAAATCTCATGAGCTTTTTGACAGTCTTTCATAGCATGAAACAGCGTTTCTTCTTTGTCTTTACATCTCAGACAATTATTTTGAAACCCTGGCGAATGCGAGCAATATTGCCGAAAGTGGGGAGAATGTTGTGGTCGATCCTCCAGCTAAAAATTTTGATCTTCGAGAGCATCTGAAGTTTCCATAAGGCACGCCAAAAAAATCTGTGAGGGCCAAAACCAATTTTCTTAAGGAGCAGCCATGAATAAGCCGACTTTGACGTGTAAAGACCGTGCGGGTTTTGCATCCACACCCTCGTGTCGTTAAAGCCCTTATGAGATATGGGCAAATTGTAAATACACTCCCCCAAGCTTTCACCATAAATCTCGATAACCCTTTCCCTATTCCACCGCTTGTTACTATGGTCCCACAGATCTTTAACTCTTCTCTCATTATGATTAAAAGAAGACCGACACACCGACTCTCCTTGAATGCCATCAACCCCCAATGATCCTTCCTAATGTCAATCGTGTTGCCACAGCCCACTTGCCATAGAAAGTCGTCCTTGAGTGCATCAACTGTGGTACCAGGCGACATTCTTTTTTTTATTTGATATTTAGCTACCAGGCGACATTCTTTTTTTTGATAAAAAGACCCGAAGGTAAACCTCAATTTATTGCATCACTTAAAATAATATCATGAATTTCGACAGGGTAATCCATATCAAACTCCTTAATACAATTATGAGCCGTAGCCCATTTACTAAGAAAATCAGCAACTTTATTACAACAACGCGGGGCCCAAACAAAATTAAAACTATCACAAGAATCCAAAATTTTAATGCTCTCCCTAATACAGTAGCCCATAGTAGAAAAGTCAGCCTTCCTCCTATTTAGCCGGTTCACCAAGCTGACGCAATCAGTCTCAAATTCCAGCTTAAGCCAGTTCCTAGAGCGCGCAAATCTGAAGCTCTCTTCCAGCGCATGAAGCTCGGCCCATTCGGCTTGAACATTCTTCTCCACCACACCCGCCCACCCTCCAAGGACAAAGCCGTCATGATCCCTCGCCACCAGCCCAAAGCTCATCTTTCTTCCGTTCGGAGACGCGTCAAAATTTATTTTAACCACGCCCTGTCCCGGCTTCTTCCAGCCTTTCTCCATAATCGGCTTAGGAAGCATCGGCTTTTCCAGGAAATTAAAAATTCGAAAATCCCGGCTTAACACAACAGCCCTTTCCCACGTCACTTTTGCCTCCTCCTCCACGTCCCGAAAAACTTTATTGTTCCTGCTGTTCCATATATTCCAGAGCACCGTGATGAAGTCAGAGAAGGCCTTCTTATCTAGCGTACGAGCCACATCCTCAAGCCAATCCACACACCGACCATATCAACCCTCAAGCAAATTATTATTCAGCCCTCCAAGAACCAGCACCGCTTTAGCCTTTGGGCAATCTCTCATAGCATGAAGCAGGTTCTCTCTGACCAGCCCACACCTCGGACAGTTGCTGCTTATCTCCCTACGAATGCCGGAGATATTCTCGTACGTAGGAAGGATATCGTGCCCCAACCGCCAGCAAAAAATCTTAATCTTCGGAAGAGTCTGAAGTTTCCACGTTAGCTTCCAAAAAATCCGGTGAGGACCGAGACCCACATGCTTAAGAGTCAACCAAGAATAAGCTGACTTAGTCGAATAGTAGCCAAGGGGATTATGGAACCAGATACGATAGTCTTTAGGGCCATTATGAAGAATGGGGATTTTGCATATTTGGTCCCCCAAGTCTTCACCGTAGATCGCAATAACCCTTCTCTCGTTCCACCCATCTTTCTCGTTATTCAGCAGATCGTGCACTTTCTCCTCATGGACCTCCCTCTTGCTCAGCCCAATCGAGTCACCCGAAAGCCCCTCAACACCCCACCTGTCATGCCAAATATCAATTTTGTTGCCTCTGCCCACATTCCAACTGAAGCCCTCGTACAAATAACTAGCAGCTTGAGCAATGCTTTGCCAAGTAAAAGAGGGTTTATCAATAAGCTTGGGGTGCAACACATCCCCATCCGGGAAATATTTGGCGCTCAAAACTTTGAAGCATAAAGTTTCTCTACAACAAATAAGGCACCAAACTTGCCTGCCTAACAACGCAACGTTAAAACGCCTTAAATCCCTGAACCCGAGACCCCCCATTCCTTTAGGGTAACATATTCGGTCTCAGGATAACATATGCCAACCTCTGTTCTTGTTGTTTCCTCCCCACCACACACAACAGATCATAGATTGGAGCTCCTCAATGACGTCATTAGGAGCAAAGAAAACCGAGAACGCGTAAGTAGGAAGAGATTGAAGGATAGACTTGATGAAGATCTCCTTCCCGCCTTTAGACAGTAATCTTTTAGACCAACTCTCTATCCTATTGGCAGCTCGATCTAAAATGCTTTTAAAAGCCGCTGACTTCTTTTTGCCAATCGAGATGGGCAGACAGAGATATCCATCAAGGTCGGTGACCACCTTCATCTTAAGTAAGCCACTAAGCGTCGAACGTTGGGTAACAGGAGTATTAGGGCTGAAGTAGACCATGGATTCTTCCAAGTTGATGCTCTGACCAGACAACCTCTCAAAGGAATCCAGGATGTTTTTAAACGCCTCCACCTCACTTCGTTTGTTCCTGACAAACAAGAGAGCATCGTCAGCAAAAAAGAGATGGTTAATCCTCGGGCCACCCTTACTAGCCCGAATGCCTTTAATATGGTTAGTCTCTTGGGCATAAATCAGCATACGGGACAGAGCATCCATACAAAAAAGAAACAAATAGGGAGATAACGGGTCCCCTTGTCTGAGACCCCTTTCCGGGATAATGATGTCTGACAGAGTTGTATTACATTTAATTCTATACCGAACCGTGCAAACACAATCCATAATCTTATTAATCCAAATATTAGAAAAGCCCATTTTCGTCATCACTTTCTCAAGGAAACTCCATTCCACCCTGTCGTAAGCTTTGCTTATGTCGAGCTTAATCACACAACCCTTATTAGGACCATTTTTGGAGCTACGAAGATAGTGCATGAGCTCATGGGCAACTAAAACATTATCATGAATCATCCGGTTGGGAACGAAGGCACTCTGGTTTTGACTAATGCATTGGGGGAGAGCCTCTTTAAGCCTATTAGCAAGGGTCTTAGAAATAATCTTGTAAATCACGCTGCAAAGGCTTATAGGATGAAAGTTAGCCATATCAGACGGATTCTTAATCTTAGGAATCAAAAAAATCAAAGTTTCATTTAAACACTCCGCGCTTTTGTTCCTCTTAAGGATATCATAACACAATTTTAGAACATCTTCACCCACAGTAGACCAGTGGTCTTTGAAAAAACTTTCCGAGAGCCCGTCAATCCCTGACTCCTTGCGCAGATCCATCTGTTTAAACGC